>CAUYQV010096759.1:0-119378 GCA_963574575.1 Galagoides demidoff
TGGAAGAAAAAGTATCCAATGTACTCAACACTATTATGAAACTAATTGTTAGCTATCTTAAGAAAGCTACAATCCAAATGGAGCCCTAGACTACGGGGAAAGGGGAGGAGGGAGGATGGGTGAAGAGAATGATATTGTGGGGATCACGCCTATAATTTATCCTATTAGGATGCATGTGAATTTGTCTAAAGGTTGAATATAAATGTCTTAACACAACAATTATGAGAAAGACATGATGGCTATGTTAGCCAGTTGGATTAGAGTTTTACAAATTGCATATGGAAGCAACACACTGTATGCTATGATAGAATTAATGTACACAATTATGATCTAATAAAATAAAGAAAGCAAAAAAAAAAAAAGAGAGAGAAGAGGTCTCACTCTGGCTCAAGCTGGTCTCAAACCTGTGACCTCAGGCCATCCACCTGTCTCCCCCTTCCAGATTACAGGCATGAGCCATCACGCCCAGCCTGTAAAGAGATATTTTTAAAAACAAAACAAATGACCAAAAACTATGATCCTCCTGGATAATGAAACAGTGTTATAAAACTGTCAAACATTTCCTAATTTACCTTAGATCCAATAAGTGTCTGAGTTTTCAAGGAATTTAACAAGCTGAACACATGAAAAGTGAAGGCTCCAATGTAGCTCTCACCTCCAGAGACAGCACAAAACCCAGAGCAAGCACACAGAGAGGGAACAATGCCACGGGTTAATTTGTTAAACTTTATCATGAGCACACGGGTGCTTGTTTTATTAGTTTTTGCACCTTATATATACCATCATATACAAAAATTATTTCATATGTATGGGTTCATTTTTAGGTGAACAAAGTCAAGAAGAATTCAATTATCAAAATAGCAGCATAACTCCTTTTGTTCTTGAGCTTCTATTACCTCTCCACGAACTGGTATTTAGTCATCTGTTTACCCCAGACATTAATCATTGTTGATTCTGTAACTTTTCAGTGTTTCCTGCATAAACGTGCTCACTTCAGTAGCATTGTCTCCTGTTTTCAGTTACGACACGAAGCCCTGAGCATGTCTTTGATTACTGGGGAACATGGGCACCTTTAGCTGTGGTTAAATTCAGAGGAGTACCAAGAGCTGCTGGATAGAGGAATCAGGAAAGTATTTTCAGCAAAACAGCAACCACAGTGTCTATACATGTTCTCCACCCCGTGTTGCAGGTAATTCATCCTGAAATAACTCAGAGAAAGCCCACAACAGCCCCGTGGGCTGGGTTCTAGTAACAGCCGCCTCATTTCTCAGAAGAACTTGGGGCACGGAGTTGTTATGTAATTTCCCGCTGCCACACAGCTATTAAGCAGCCACGATGCCGCTTCACACTCCTACTCTCTCCATTATGCCTCACGGAACTGAACGTTCAAACAGAATCACAGAGCAACCCACAGCTGATGCACAAAATGCGTACTGTGTTATCCTTTGTAAACTATAAACACCAACATTTTTGAAATATGTGATTTTAATGCCATAAATTATTCCCTGGATAGGACCTTCAGTCCTTCCCTCTGCGTGTTTCAGCTTCTCTCCCTCCTTCTAACTATTCCTTTGTATGGCTTACTTCCTTTGCTCCTTTTTTCTCCCTCCTGGGACATCTTTACTGTGTCCTATCCCCAAAATGTCTCCCTTTCCAATTTTCCACACTTTAAATTGCTTTCTTCTATTGAAATGAGAAATAAATGTCATAAAGCAGGGAGACAGCCTCGGGAAAGAAAAATCCAAGTGTGGTCTAGCACGGGAGAGGGGAGGGGAGGAGGAAGGTGATAGGCGGGATCTCACCTAATATTAGAGCACAGTGTGAGGGTGTTCAGTGCCCGCTGGGGGAAGGGCTCAACTACAACTTGAGCTTTACCTTAGAAATGGAAACAAAATACCTAATGGTTAGCAAATAACTTATATGTTTACACCCTCATATCAATCTGAAATTTAAAAAAAAAAGGAGAGAGGAGAACTCAAGTACTCAGAATCCTATAGTTTGAAGTAATACCGGTACTCTGTAAACGATAGGCTTATTTTAGCTATACGGATAATCAACTATGGTATTTTCACCCTCCAGCTCAAAAAATTTGAACTTTTAAACTCTAATAGTTGTACTTAGGTGTATCTCAAACCAAAGGCCCCAGGTGGTACCCTAATTTTGAAAGTCTATTTTAAAATTCTTTAGGGAAGGTAGCCCCCCCCCCACAGCATTTAAACCATTTACTAGGGAGAAGTCAAGTAGTAGGACACCCACTGACAAGTTAAACAGCCAGATCCTCCCAGTGCAATTACATTATAACAACTCACTTCACATTCCCACCTAGAGTGTATTTTTCCCATCAAAATGATGATTTCAGCCTCTGCCTTTTACCCCACTGAACCTTGTCCCAGAACTTTTCTTGACTTGGCCTACTGTCTGGAAGATTTTTACACACTTGGGAGGGCTTGTAGGTCACCTAATAGAATCAAGAGAGCTGCAAGTCTGTGAGTAGCAGCCCCCAACCCTAGGCAGAGGCCTTCAGGGGGGACATGAGACAGACTTTGCCTCAAGTCTTACATGTAAAACCTAGTTCAGCGTATTTATGGTTAGGGTCACAGACCCACAGTCAAGCCTAAGGCTATCATGCAGTTTTCCCCTCCCATGTCTATTACAACAGTACAGCTATATTCAGGTAATCCCCCACCAGAATATCTCCTGGAGGATGCGAATTGGCTGCACAAATTGGTATGTAATACTACTGGCATCCATTAGGTAGAGGCCAGGGGGCTAGACACCACACAATGCACAGACAGTCTCACAATACAGAATTACTGCACCCAAAATGTCAGTAGCACCAAGGCTGAAAAAGTCCTCCACTCTATTTTTCTATTCCTCTTTGTCAGGCTGAGAACAATGGAAACTGAATTTATGGCCTTCCACCTTTGTCAGCCTACACAATATTCATTTCACCCCTTCTTTCTGCCAGAAGAACCCTCATTTTCTTTATCAGACAAGCTTCAGTAGGTTCTGGGCCCTTTGACGAGCCTAAGCCAATTATAACAATTCCTTTTTACTTAGGCTCAGCACTAGGGAAAAAGTAAATTCTTTCAAATGAGATAGGAGTGTAAATGCTAAGAAGTTTCTGAGAAAATTTCCCTCACTAAAAGAAGAAAAAAGGATTCACTGTCTTCTCTTTTGACCTGTGGTCCTTATTGTGTGGGATGTAAGACTTGAGTTGGTACAAAAGCCTGACCACAATAGAGGAAGATGATGACGTGCTGAAAAGGACAGAACAGAACCATGGAACAAGCCTGGGTCTTTGATATTGCCACTAAGCTGATGAATTAATTAACATTGGAAATGTCATATTCCTAAACTTCCCTGTCATAACAGACTTTCCTTACGATCCCCACTAGTGCATGGATTGCCTGTGGTTTTACGCTTAGAGCAACCTAATATATGCTCCATAGACCACTCTGTCTCTTGAAGGGAGAAATTCGGAATACTCAATAGTTTTCTTAGAACTGTAGAATTCAGATGAAACATTTGATTGGGCGGTAACTCCGTACTGAAGCTCAGCCAGTTCAAGAGTCACCACAGCAACCCCTCCCCACCCCACATCTTACTAGAAAAAAAAACAAGCAAAATTTCTTCTACCCTAGGCTGTGTAGGATATCTCCACAGTGTGGGGTTGTAGACGCTTGCCACTCTCTTTAAGAAGCCCAATCCTGTGAATAACGTCAGGACCACACAAATGGGACCCTGTAGCAAATGATAAAAATGCACAGAAATGGCTCCTGGATTTTTCTGAGTTTTTTCTTTTCACTCTTTCATTTGCCATCACATTGCTAAAGTGCACGCGTGGCCTGCATCAACTCGTGCCAAGAGCTGCTGGATAGAGGAATCAGGAAACTATATTACAAAATCCCCTCCAATTGAATACTCCATCTAATTACATCATCATCATCTCTTCTCCACAACCATTTAAAAAACTCTAAAATGTCGCAATTGTAAGATCTCCACAACCTCTGTGACATTCTCAACTAAGGGATGGTGTCAAATTATAGAGATACCCTACTATATTTGAAACAGTAGCAGAAATACTATCAGATTCAAGTCGCTAGTGCTAAATTCTTTGTTAAATCCACTTCCCATTTTGATTTATGAAACAAAAATCATTTTTGACAGAACATAACCATGGAACAAGTGTATTAGAGTGCAGTGGCTCTGTCATCCAGGCTGAAGTGGCTCAGTCACAGATCATCTTAACCTTGAATTCTGGAATCAAGTGATATTCCCACTTCAGCCTCCTAAGTAGCTAAGACTATACAGGCACACTCCTGGCCTCAAGCAATACTCCTGCCTTTGCCTCCCAAAGTTCTAGGATTAAAAGTGTCACCCACCACACCCTGCTGACTTATTAAGAAAATATCTTTATAAAGTATAAATGAGAAGTAACATTAAAATCAACTAAAACTATTCACCAAAACCAAAAAGTATTCCTTTAGTTTTAGAGCAAAACTTTGAAAGAAAAGCATGAGAATTTGGTTACCAAAAAGCATTTGGTTACCATTGCCATCTCTGCAAATACATCTGTGCTCTCCTCTCTCAGATACAACTTCAACCTAAGAATTATAAACAGATTCCTGGCATTGTTATCAGCATGACCCAATAAACACCAATATTTCCATTTTTCAGTGCTTCAGTGGAGATCATAACAAAGTTATCACTGAGTCTGGCTGTCTGAACCCATCTTCTTAATCCTCGTTTACTGATATATCTAGGATATAATTAAGGTCTCAACAGGGAGAAAGAAAAGTTGAGAAATGTTATTCTGCAATGGAATAATTTCTGACAATGTTAAAGCTTGTATCTTCTCTTCCCACTAATTAATAACATTAGGATTTTCCTTCTGTTTCTTAGGTGGGTTCCCTAGAAAAATTCCACATTAAATATGACCCTGCTTTAAAGAAACACTATTAACCAAGCAAACATTTCCACTTCACTGAATAATTGTATCTATCCCATTGCAACCGATATTCTCTAACATGCTAGAAGATGCTGGTTAAATGAATTCTACTGAATTTTATTCATGAACTCTCTGTACACATCTTCTGAGCCTTCTTCAAAAGCAGAATATAAATATCTATAGTGCTAATGGGTCTATAATAGCAGTCATTTCAAGGAAAGGGCAGAACAGCATTACCTTACTTAGCATTACATTACAGCTACTGGATCCCCGGGGATTTTTAGAAATGAATAAGAAGTTATCGCTATCACAAACTTGACTTTTACAAGTATCTGTGCTAGTCATTTGCCCACGTACCATGTGTAGTATAGTTAGAACACTGTGATAATTGATATTTCTATTTTTACCATATTGAATTCATATTTTCAGGACATCACAAATTTATGCAAGCATATCAGTAGAATATAACCACCATATGTAGAAGCGAATTTTCAGATTAAACACATTGTCATTAAAGGTCATTAAATCTCTTCCAAGTGGTTTTAACCTCAAACGCATGGATGGGTAAGTAGATGTAAATTTTGTCTCTGAGAGATGTTCAAAGATAGAGTCACCCTTTAAGAATATAGGGATAGGGTGGCCCATATGTGTAATCCTAACACTCTGGGAGGCCAAGGCGGGTGGATTGCCTGAGCTTAGGGGTTCGAGACCAACCTGATCAAGAGAGAGAGCCTTCATCTCTGCAAATAGCCAGGCATTGTGGCAGGCGCCTGGAGTCCCAGGTATGAAGGCTGAGGCAAGAGGATCTCTTGAGCATAAGGGCTTGAGTTTGTTGTGAGCTGTGATCCCCCGGCATTCTACCCAGGGCGACAGAATGAGATTCTGTCTCAAAAAAAGAATATTGGGACATTGATCATCATGGATGCTAGGCTTAGGGGAAATGGTGGAAGGGTCTCTGATTACATTCTTGTATATCATGTCTCTGGATAGACAGTAACTTAGAGGAGTAATAGGCATTTAGGACAGAACTGTGGCTTTTATTTCTGTAGTTTGAACATTAAACAATAGTTCAATAAATATTCCAACTGTAGATGTAGCTTGACCAATTGATCTAGTTGCTAATATTTTATGGAACTTGGGAATGAACTAGAAAGTCCTCTGCACTGGGATATCAAAAGATGGGCTAAAGGGAAAACTGTGTATAGGATTTGAAAGCTTTTTTGCATTTTTTAGAAGGACGTAATCTTCAGGACTAGATGGAAATGGTATTTTTTTCCAGATGCATGAATACACTGAGAGCCCAGAGCCTTATAGTTAGACAGTCATACAAGAGTATCTTTGTCAACGTTAAGCATTATTCATCATGCCTTTGTGTCAGCAAACCAAGTTCAACACCTATTTAGTGAAGGTTCACTTTTGACAACAATCATCAATTATTAGCTATGTGAATAAAAAGATGGTAAGTTTTTCTCACTCAAGTCACTTACTTACACAGAGAAAATTAAATTTTGCTACTTGGAAAATGACTGAAATTCCAATGACGAGTTTCAGGTCGCACAAAATAAATTCTACAGGAACACAGCTAAGAAAGGTTGGGCATCAAGGATCACCTGGCTTGGATCTGCTCACCTGATGAGCTCTTAATGTTTGGGGAGTATCCCGAGATGCTTTCAAAGGCTTTAAATCTAAGTGAATTTGGCTTTTGCTTTTATACACTGTTTACCTTCACAGGTCATCTTGATGTGAAGATCTAAAACTGCTTCCCTCTTCCATAGTATTAAAACAGGCAAAGAGGTTAGGGATAACCAGTATCCCAGAAAAGATCCATGGAAGAAGCATCAAAGGACACCAACATCACTACCTCTGCGAAAAACTCTCATCTCCAGACTAAATTGCTCTTTTATTTCAAAAAGAAAAACTACGTAGATATAATAATCAAGGTTAGAAGACAGCAGAAAGTCTTGGTCTTATCTTTGCCCTAATTCTCTCTTTGTATGATGTCAGGCAGTTCATCTCCATCCATACTCCCACGTGGAAGGAGGATAATAGTTCTCATCTGCCTCACCAAGGTGCCTATGGAAATGAATGAATTCACATGGGTCAAGGATTTTGAAGTTTTGAAGATGAATAAGTGCTGTACATTAGCAAGGGACTGCACATTTAAAAGACTTACTGTAACAAATAATAAAAAGCTGCACTGTGGCATTTCACTGTCAATTACCTGTTTTTGTGTGACTAGACACACTGGATTTAAAGTAATAATGCATGATTATTCAAAATAGGGATAAGTTGCCAGGTCCTTGCAATTGCTTGAGTCATCAACTGTTCCGAAGGCTTATCCTGTCAAACAAACCAGGTAAAATGTTCAAAGTGCTGTCCTTCCAATGAGTCTGAGAAATTTCAATGCATTATTATTGATGAAAAAATAACCGTTTTTAAGTACCAGTGTCAGAAATAATGGAGCTTTAGTCAAATGTAAGTCTTAATTCTTTCTTGTAATTTTATACTTTGCCATTACAGTGCAGAATGAAGAACAATTGCTCTATAAGAATGCCTTGCAGTAGATTTTAATGTGCTAGGGAACCGTTTAGTTCATGTGAGAAGAAACGGCCTTTTGTTTAGGAAAACACCTGGGTGGCTGCTTTGGATATAAAAGAAGCTTTCATAGATTGTCTTGATGGAGAACACAGAAGAAAAGGGGGCTGAGCATGGGGAGAGGATAGTGGAGGAGTCAGGGAGAACAGGGGAATGGTAACTGCAGGTAAGGCAGAAACAGAGACGATGACAACAGAGATCTGGGAAGGAACAGGCCCTGCTACACATACGAGGCTGCAATCAGAGGATCTCTTGGTTGTAAATTCATTTAAGAAAAATTTGCATTTTAAGCTTCTCTGGGCTCTGTGATGATGTAACCTCCCTGGTAGCATCTGTCCTCTCACCCCTTCTGAATCATGTCCAGAAAACTCCACACTGCACACTGTGCCTTCTGTGCTTTGGGAAAACCACAGAAAAAGGACTGTGGTCCATGTTTATGATGATCTTGGACAGAGAGGTCAACAGAAGCAGAAGGACACTCTGGTCAGACTGAGGTGGGAATTGGGAACTGGAAAGGGCTGCACAAATCCCTGAAAATTTCCAAAAATCATAGAAAAGATACTGGCCTTCCAAACAAGGTATGGCACAAGACCATGAGTCTTATTTTTGCAACTGTTAAAGAATAAACTAACCCCCAGCAATGCTGAATCCAACCTAGTCACAGAAATCTGTTACATATACATATAGATTATTTAATTTTTTTTTTTTTTTGGCCAGGGCTAGGTTTGAACCCACCACCTCTGGCATATGGGGCCAGTGCCCTACTCACTGAGCCACAGGTGCTGCCCCCATATAGATTATTTAAAGATTATTTTGAAGCCATTATTTCTCTTAGAAATATTTTAAAAGAAATATTATTTATGAAAATAGACACTAAGCTCACAAAAATTTATTAGAAATAGCTCATTGCTTATAATCAAATTGGTTTTCTTCAAGTGTACTTCATTTTATTTGATTTTATTTTTGTTATTGTTGGCTGCTCATTCTTCTGGCATTCTTTTTCTCTTTAAATTTTTGAAATCGTAGAGTGACTATTTGAATATTTCTGGTCTTCAACTTCTTATTTCTTCCATTCTCATTTTTCACTTCCATAATCAAACTCAGAAGCCAAAATCATTAACTAGGGCAGCCTGATTGCCCCAGCGGCCCTCCAGGGCATATCATGTGCCTCCTAAACCATAGGGGCCAATCCTCTGTTGCAAAGCATTTGATGAGTGGAAAAGGGCAGGGGATCCCAAGTAGTTAGAGAGTGAAAATGTTTTGGGTACCTCAGTTCACTCGAGTTACCTGTGAAGTGATTACATGTCCGAGAGCAGGGTAGAGTTTGTCCTCCTGGCCGGGTGCTCTTCCCAGTACACGGCTGACAAGGGCTGTGCAAGGGAACCAGACCTTCTCCAGCCCCCTGTTCCTGTAAAGTACCTCCGGCTCTCAGCTTACATACACATCCCAGGGGTAGATGTGGCCTCACAGTTGGCATTTCTGCACATAGCACTCTGCTGCTCTTCTGAAAATTGGTATTTCAAGGAGGAATGTGTCTCCTCAGTGTAAATAATGTCAAGTCGACAAGATATACAGATAATGCTCTTTAAAGACTCCATTTTATCGTGTTAAATGCAGAAGTATGTTACATAGAGTTGTAACATTCATCTTTCTAAATGAGCTGTGTACAACATGATATGGCTCAGACAAAATACCTAACTGTCCACGGGTAGCCATACTCTGTGATGGTCCCTGATAACCCTCGCCTCCTGGTGGTCACCCTGGTTCTCTTTGGGGCTTGGTGTCTGTGACCCACAGAGTAAGGCAGAAGTGATGGGATGTCAAATCTGAAACTCATTCATGAAGAAGCTGTGGTTTCCATCTTGGTGGCTTTCTCTTGTGCTTTTCTTGTTGTTCTTGGAGCATTTGCTCCAGGGGTAGCCATAGGTCAGAGCCTGGGGAGAAGCTCACATAGCAAAGAATGAAACCTCGAGCCAGCAGTCACTTCAGTAACCCTGGACGCAGACCCTCCAGTCCTGGTCAGGTCTCCAGAGCCAGTGGCCACCACTGGAAGCTAGAGTAACCTCATCCACAGACCCCCAGCTAAGCTATGCCCAGATTCCTGACCTTCAGAAATTAGAGACGTAGTAAATATTGGTTGTTTCAAGCTGCTAAGCCTTGGGATACTTTGTTACATAGCAAAGAATAATAAATCTACTTTCTTATCTCCCTTTTGCAAGGATATGCTAGGACAAAACAAGGCTTTAGCTGGCACACAGCATCTTATAGTTCTGGGCCAGGTGTAAGAGGAGCATGATGTCACTAAGCTGTGGTAGTACCAGAAGTAGTTTCAAGGAACAGTACCTTAAGGAAGTTACAGGTGAAAACAAAGTGGACAGTTTGAAATGAAGATTCTACTGTCAAATGAGCAAAGCAGATGGGTAGGACAAAGGAGAAAGTCCAAAGTTGTGGGGAGAATTGGACTCTGAAATAACTCTTCTGAGGATATGGGATTTCCTTATCCAGTTTCTGTGCCCCTAAAGAGTGCATGCTAGAGGTATTTAAAGAAGTTGCTCTGAGCAGATATTAACCTGACATTTAAAGGACAGGAGGGAGGGGTGGGGGGGGGTCACTGTGTATAGCTCACCTCTTGGGGGTGGGATGCAATTATAAGTGGGACTTTATCTAACAAATGGAATCAGTGTAACCTAATTCTTTGTACCCTCAATGAATCCCAACAATAAAAAATAGGAAACAAAAATATTTTTAAAATGAAAAATAAAGTAATAATAATAATAAACAAAGGCTGCTATAGTTGCAACCAGTCTTTACTGTTTCTCTTTACCACTAATCCCATCTCTCAAATTTAAATAAATACAGGCCTTTTTTATCTCCCTTTTTTAATAAAAGTTATTATATCCAACAGGAATTCCCTGTCTCCTATTTAAGGGCCTTCTGGGACTGGACCTATCTCTCGGGTACTTGTAATTTCTTTTCCCCTTGTAAATCTCTCCTAACAACCCAATTCCTGAAGATGACTCCTACTTCTTACAAAGAAATACCTACAACACTCACATAACGCCTTCACTTTTCATGTTTGTCTGCACAATATATAAGCAATTTCTAGAGGGCAACGACCCTACCTAATATGTTATTGTAGTTTCTACAACAATTCTAACATGATACTATTTATTTAGTAGTCATGTGATAAATATTGGTTGATTGACTTCTATGAGATTTCTTCTTGCAAAATTGGAGCCTGTATACTTTGAACAGTTTTTTAAAAAATCAATCAAAAAGAGAAAAATGTTAATCAACCATCTAGAAATAACCACTCAGTCTTTTGGGTGGGTAGACACGTTTGTTAATGCACTTGTGTGTGCATGCACACATGCGAGTGTGTATAGATGAATGTGTGTTATGTGTAACATGGAATCAAATGCTGTATTTTCATGGATTGTATATAGATTTTGTTATTTCACCCTGCTATATCCATATGCTTGCTTGTCTCACAATAAATAACAAAACTTATTCACTCAATGCCACATTTATGAATCTAGAACCCAGTCTTAGGCTATAACTTGTTGATGTAGCACTACATTGACACAAGATGCTCTTTTGCCTGGAAATGCAATATTTCACTTATTTCAGACCCATTATGACGTTTTACTACCAAAAAGTAGCATATAATTATGTGTAACATTCTCAGTTGACATACCGTTAACGTCACGTCACAAACAGTATCATCTACTACAAAGGAAATAAAATAACTATTGAACTATTTCAGTGGCATGTAAACAAAGTAGATAAGGATGTCAGTCCACTATTATCAGAAACAATGTCCAGGTTTCTGACATTGAGCTTGAGAAAGGCTACTGCTCCCAGAAAACCTGGCAGCTTTTCTTCGTCATGCTTAGAAACAGCTCTGAAAATGCAGAGTTGTCTCCTGTTCTCTTTTAATTGCCCTCGTTTCTATCTCTCCTTTTCTGTAATCAAAAAAATCATATTCATATGATTTAACTATTGAGCTTAATAACTTAAGAAATGGGAATAATAGTGGTATTTAACCACAGCATAAATCTAAGAATTTAATAAGAAAAGCCCTTAAAATAATGCCAGGCACGTGATAAGCACTTTCAAGTGCGGCTGTTACACATTCCGATTGTCTGTTCTCACCCTAATCCCCACACCTACCGGTCCACATGTGTGCTCACATAGATACACAGACACACTCTGGTTAAACAGAGGAACACAACTCTTACAGGCTCCTTGGTGCACTATCTTTCTGTCTCCTTCTCAATTACTTCAAACAAAGGCCAGTTACATAATTAATCAGGTAAGCATGAATTTCTTACAAATAAAGCCAATAGATTATTTTTTCACTAGCAAAGTGCTCATTTGCTTAAAAGAAAGTACAATACTAGAAGGAAACAATTTGAATTGCCTGGAGACTGGGTACTAAGACACGGTCAAAAATTCGTAACTAATGCCTAAGATATTTTTTCTGTTACTAAGAGGGAAGGGATAGAATCTATATATGTTCATAGCAGAAAACTAAAAGCCCTGATATTTGATCTTTCTTTCTCCTAGCACTTTCTCCTAAGGTGCCACGATCCTAGCTGTGTATTATGACTCCTAAATCTCATCTGAAAATGTGAAGTCCTAATCTCTAAGTAGACTCATCATTAGCTCAGCAATCCTGCAGATCACCAGGCAGCTTGGACATGACTGTCTATGCCCCCAGTCAGAGCAGCAGCCAGATCTTAATTCCCCAACCATGTTCTCAAAAACTGAAGATGGTGGCAGCAACTTGAACAGTCCCAGCTGCATGCAACTCAGTCATGACACTCACGTGGACAGTGGGATGAGCTCAGGGCAGAACTGGAGAAGTAGCCGTCTTCTCTTCTCTCCTGTCTTTGTGCCTTTCTCCCTTCACCGTGTCCTCTCCCAAACCACTTACTTTCAGAACCCTTATGCTTTCTCTCCTCTCCCTGACCAAAGCCTAATGTCTAGAAAGTATCTGGTAAGCCGAATTACACTCACATACAAATAACCAAGAGTCCTTGAAGTATTATTATTTCTCCAGACATTTCCATTCATTGGGAGTCAAGCCTTCAATAGTGGAGTGCATTTATAAAAATCAAAACCAATGCATCATTATTAAATTACTGGTAGTTGGGGAACCATGATTCTTTGAAATCACATCATATAATCCCATTATTCGGCTGTCCTATTGCCATTGTTGAATTTGAGAATGCAGTGATAAGATCTGCTATCCTGCCTTGCATTAGCTGAACTACCCTGACGTTTAGAGTGATTGGATCTGCTTTTCTGTCCCTGGACAGGGGCCACAAGAAAACTAGAAACACTTCAGGAAAGGGAAAATGGGAAGTTACAAAGAAGATGTAGTGTTTTAATAACAATTTCATCTAACCAAATGGTTTTCACAAACTTATCTTATAAATATAATATTCAAGAGAAAATTGAATAATTTTATCAATAACTCCAACACCTTAACAAATCCTTGTTCTTTCCCACGTGCATTAAGAATTCCTCTATGTTAAAAGAGAACCGTCCGTGTCCCGGGTGACCTGCTATGCTCCTTCCTAATCCTTTTCCTCATCTGTGCAGAATTTTAAATAGTAATAATCACAGCATAGAATAATATTTATTTTCTTTCACTTACTGTATCTTAAGGATTTTTATGTGCTGCTATTTAGATATCTGACTTAGATATATTGTCAGAAAAGAATTTTTTTTTTAATTAGTCATGAGAGATGCCTAGGAAATAGGGGATTTCCTGGAATTAATGGGGGGCATTATTAATACCATGAAGGGCTTTTCCATAATTCCAAACTATTTTACCTGGAAAACATCCAAGGAACATCATTTGCACCTAGTGCATGGATGAGATGGCTTTTATTGGATTGGAGGGAAGCTAATAGCTCTCTGAGAACCTACCAGCTATAATTTATTTACATACTAGACATTAGTTTAATGATATGTGCTCACAAGGTGTTTTTCAGACTTCACTTCATAAAATGGCAACAGCTCTGGTGAGAAATTGCGTTTTATTTCCAGTAAAGCTTCTAGGGCCTTACAGTCTTCCTTGTCAAGGTCCCAGTGAGTTGTAGAAACCAAATGAGAGTGATGGATTTCCCCAGCCAAAGGTCTCAGTCACTGGCTGCTGAGGGCTGAGCTGCAGCATCTATTTTGCCTGCAAGGGAAAGCGAGCTGCAGGGGATACAGGACTTTGCAGGACTGTGAAGTGAGGAGATGAGAGGCAAGTGCCAGTGAACAGGGAGTGGTGAACTCCTCCTGGGCTGTCTTCCTATCTACAGTAAATACAACTGAAGGAGGAGGGGCCCATGGGATGAAAACTCCCTCTCCATTGTTAAAAATGTGGGTGAAGAGAAACTACATTTTCCTAAATCAGGTTCTGACAAGTAAAGAAAAGTGATGTGCTGGGGCAAGATAAGGGAGAAAAGCCGTCTGACCTGCGGGGAGGCTGTCCGGTTACTACGCTGCTTCTGCACATCAACGGGAAACATTCAGTTGCTGTTACACAAGTCTGGCAAGAAATTGAAGAATTGGAGGCACAGAGGTGCATGGATTCTATGGGGAAGATGGAGAGAATGTGTAAATGGAACAGAAGAGTTTATAAGGGTGAAAGGATTTTTTTCCTCTTCTTTCTTTTTCTCCTATTTTTTTTTCTTTTTTTAAATTAGTCAAGTGAGAGATGCCTAGGAAATAGGAGATTTCCTGGAATTAATAGGGGGGGCATTGTTAATACCATGAGGGGCTTTTCCATAATTCCAAACTATTTTACCTAGAAAACTTTTGGTGTTATGATAAAAGTCCATCAATGAACACTATTACACTCCTGCAAACTAGTATAACCCTTTGGAAAGAAGTATGGAGAATTCTTAAAGAACTAAAAGTCAGCCTTCCATTTGACCCTCCAATCCCATTACCAGGTATCTACCCAGAAGAACAAAAATCATTTCACTCAAGGACATTTGCACCAGAATGTTTATTGCAGCTTAATTCAGAATTGCCAAGTCGTGGAAGCAACCTAAGTGTCCATCAACCCATGAATGGATCAACAAACTGTAGTATATGTATGCTATCGAATACTATCCAGCCATAAGAAAAGATTGAGACTTTACATCTTTTGTGCTAGCTGGATAGAATTGAAACACATTCTTCTTAGTAAAGTATCTCAAGAATGGAAAAGTATCCAATGTATTCATTATTAAGATGAAACCAATATATAAGCAACTACATGGCCACATGGTAGATAAAACACAAATACAGTCTAACAAGGGGGAGGGGAGAAAAGAGGGGAAATGAGGGGCCATTGGCAGGATCTCACCTGATGTGTAAAACCTGAGGGTATTCAGCACGCCCCCTGGATGAAGGGCTCCACTACAACTTGAACTTTACCTTAAAATTGAAAACAATGTAACCTAAATATCTGTACCCTCATATTAATTTGAAAATTTAAAAAAAGAAGCAAGGAAAAAATAAAGTCCATCAATGGCAAATTCTGCTTTCTTCATTATTTTGTGTAGCGCTGCTCTGAGCACTCAGCCACCTTTCTCTTCCACAGCTCTGGCTACTGCATTTGCCTCTGCCTCTTAAAATAAGGGGAGCCAGCCCTTGATATTTCACGAATGATACCCAGGCCACCAAATGTAGAACCTCTGTGTCCTAATCCTCTTCTTGACCTCAACTCCCACTGTGCAAGGACTGGCCTAGAACAGAGGGCTTGAAAGACTGATAAAAATCAGCACCAACAGTTATTTATGAAGCCTATTATGGGCCTGTCTCGCATCTATCCAACTCTAAAAGCTCTTCTCTTGTTCTTGAACCACATAAACAATTCTTGGTCAATATTTTCTTACAGGTTATAGGTATTTAATTAATGCAGGGAAGTAGAAAATTAAAGAGTTTCCTTGACTTAAAGACTCCTTGGTTGTTTAAACTCTCATATGCACATTCATCAATGAAGAGGAAAGGTGCCAGGAGGATGATCAAACTTCTTAGACCACACTGCTACTTCTTTCTTTCCTTTCCTTTTCCTTTTTTCTTTTGTCTTCTTTCTCTCCCCCTCCCTTTCCCATTCCTTCCTCTCTCTTCTCTTTCTTCCCAGGACCTTACAGTACCACTCACCTAGATAACATGCCAAATATATTTAAAAGATAAGGGTTGATCTATCAGGGGTCCTCAAACTTTTTAAACAGGGGGCCAGTTCACTGTCCCTCACATCATTGGAGGGTCGGACTGCAGGCCCCAGGATGAGTTGGTAGCTAAGTAGGACAGGCAGAGGCAGCAAAAACACCCGGAGGGCCAGATCAATGTCCTTGGCGGGATGCATGTGGCCCACGGGCCGTCGTTTGAGGATGCCTGATCTATATAAATCTATTATATAAAAAAGCTAATACCCTAAGTGTCCATCAACCCATGAATTGGATCGATCATGATGACAATATGAAAGGTCATCATGTTCTTTTAATAAATTAAAACAGATAATTAGGTTTTAAAGTTCTTATAGAAAAAAAAGTACATGTAAAAGGAAAAATGAAAGTGACCAGTAGTTTCTGCATGTGGCAAAAACAGGTCGAATTGTTGCCTTTAGAATAAAGCAAAAATTGAATAAGGAAATAAAGAGACAAACATCTACCTTGGCCTATTACAGATTCATGTTCTCTGATTTCAAGGGAGTTTTCAGGGCTGCGTGGCAAATTTTCTTCCTTGTTGATCTTACAACCTAATTTCCAGAGCAGCTGCTCCAATCCTCTGGCTTCCTCAGGTCCCCACCCTGCTTTCTTGTCCCCTTCTCCTGTCCCCACACCAGTTCTCAGCAGATGATTTTATTCCTGCTCCTCAGACTGGGAGGGCACAGCCAGCACACTTCCCCCCACTCGCCCTCTGTTCTCTCTCTCTCCCTCTCAACCTGCTCCTCCCTAGTTTGTGACACCCTGCATCCTGTTTCACTCGTCCTCACTTGCAACTCTAATCTTTCCTTGTCCCTCTACTTCTTATCTTTCTCCCCCAAACCCCACCTTCTTTTCTCACTACTAGTAGAAAAATATCAAAGCCTAAATTATAATCTACAAAATATCCGCCTAAATCATTTACCCAATTTTGTAGTTTGTTTATTTTTACTAATGGTTGGTTTGAGCTTCTTTGTAGTAAATGTGAATAGTTGGGAAAAAGATGTTTTCTATTTCCACGTTTATTAGGCCTGAGGGTTAGAATGCAGGGGGCTATATAAACGCATTCCACAATTAACTCTCAATTCAAAAATGAAATTGTAAAAAAAATTTAGTGTCTAAAGCAAGTCTTTGGAAGGGAAATCTCTGGACATTCATCTTAACCCATGTGATTTCTCTCTTTTGAGGGGGGGAGTTCTATGTTCCCAAAAGAAACATTAATTACCACTTTCTGTGCTGTCCACCATCCTGGTCATCAGTGACTGGCCACAGAGTCACTAGGACATCCTTCCTCCTCCCCATCCAAAGGCACAGCAGGGCTCAGGAGCTCAGCACCCTCTCCTCTCTCCCCCTACTCTCTCCATGTCTATCTCTCCCCCCACCTTCTCTCCCCACCCCCACCCCCTATTTGTATCCATTCTTCCCTTGCCAGTGCTATGATGCAGACCACTGTGTAACTGTCCCACACACCTGCCTGGACAAAACCCTTTCCATCCTTGTCATCTCCTTGGGTTCTACCTGGCAAAAGGGACACAATCCCCCTGTGTCTCAGCTCAGGGGAGCCGGGAATGGTCCCTCCTCAGACTCCTCCAGCTGCACCCCTTCTTGCTTCCCCTTTGCCTCTTCTCCTCACTGCCCCCCCAAATCCTGAATCCCTGGGGAGTCGCCAGACTCACTCTGACTCATCAAACACATGCTCTGCCCTGAGCTCTCCTGGGGTACAGGGCCTTTGAAATTTCACTGAGCTTCTGCTGTAACATTTCTTCCCTAAGGCAATTGATGCTGTGCATTCTAGATACCCAAATTACTTGTTAATATTACAAAATACCATTCTGCCACAATGTCTGTTCCCATTTATTATAAAACCATCCCTACTGATACATCCAACCACAATGCTGATCTGAGCTTCACCCACAGCTGGGGCCACCCAGCATATAGCCCAAGGCCACAGTCACACTGCTAGCTCTGTTTCCCACAGCCGTCACCAGCACCTTCATATTCCACTGCTCACTTTTCTGCAGCTACCAACATTCTGTTCCCTAACGCTGCCCCAGCGGCCGGTTAGCACTGATGCGCTGCTGCTGTTATTACTCGGCATGGTCCTCCGGGACTTCCAACATGAGGCAATCTAACCTTCATTCTCACTGTTGCCGGCAAATAGCCACTTTCTTGCTCAAGCAGAAATTTTTCCACTGACATTGAATGGCCTGACATATATGACAATATCAAGACAGCCAAGCTACTAAGAGGGGACAATTTATTTTACAGAAGAAACACAATCTTCCTAAGAGATCTCCATATTTCTATTCCTAGTCTCACTGTGCAGTCTCCCCAAAGTCTATTCCCATACAGTAGTTAGGGCAAGACTTAAGCCGAAGCATGATGCTCGTCTGCTCCCTTGAGTGGCTCCACACATGGTTGAGAATAAAAGCCACGTCCATGGCAGGGTCCACAAGGTCCTATGTGATCTGGCTCCCTATTACCTCTTTCCATTTTGCTTATTCTGATGTAGTTTCTCTGTCTTCAACCCTGTTCCTAGAACACACTGCATGCTTTTATCCAAAGGTTTCCACACTGAGACCATTCCTTTCCCTAGAATCCTCTTGACTCTCATTGTCTGCCTAGTTTGGCCTTGTTTTTTTCAAATATTGGCTCCAAGGAGACCACTTCTCCTACCCTGACCATTCCACTTAACTGTGCAACCACCAGCATTCCTTCCTCTCTCTGAGGTTTTCTCTGACTAGCACTCATCAAGTCTAACATGTTTCAGACATTATTTATTGACTGTTTCTATTGTCTTTCCCCCACTACAATTTAAGTTCCAGGAATACAATGAATTTTATCAATTGTCTTTTTAATTCTCTACTTTCAGAACCAAGAACAAGGCCTACTAGTTAGCATTCATATAGTAAATATTTGAAGAACAAATGAATAATGCATGATTAGGAGCTGGACCACGGAGCAAAGAAGGCTGTGATGCTCTTCCATTTGGTATTAGTAGAGCTTCTTCACCTGAATCCTCCACAGGGAAGCACATCTTTTTGCATCTCCTCTACTCAGCAGAGGGTATCCCTGTTTACTAAAGCAATCTCCAAAACAATTCTGGAAACATTCATCTCCCTTTCTTTTTATTAAGGATTTTCACTGGTGTCAGGGTCCTTTCTGCCTAACAAACTTTTTGAAATCTGACTCAGTAAACTCAAAGACTTCTAAGCAAACAAAAGCATTGATGCTCTATTATAAAATCCTATGGTTTCCAGAGAAGCCTGGTACTCCTAAGAACATTAGAGTAATAATGGGAATAAATGCCTTTCAATGAACATTTTCTCCATCAGTCATAGTCCTGGGTACTTCATACACATTAAATTTAAACTCAGAACTGACACGTAACACAGGTGTTATTTATATTTTACAAATAAATATGAGGTTCAGAGAGGGAAAATTATACTCCATCATTTTCCATTGTTTACAAAGCTAAGGATTCCACAGCTCAGAAACATTTCAGAGAAATTTGTAAGACCCTGGAACCCCCATGAAGACAGCTTATCTGAAGACTGAAGCCATCTGTCCTCACTTATTTCTATTCTCTAGTATAAAAACTTCACAAGGAGTACTGAGACCTAAGTTGTGAGTTCAGCTTCCAGCAAATATCTGCTATGTACGTAGTGCTAAATAAATATTTTTAAAAATCAAAAACATAAAACTCCAGACTATTCAAGAACATTATATTTTGACTAAAAGTAATCCTCAAAGACAATGCATTAGATGCTTTAATATGTCTTAAAATGATAAATGACTATGGGAAATTCAGGCAAAGGTTAGTCTTTAATCAGACATATGAGGAAGAAAGATTTGGATGAACTATTATAATTTGAGTTATGCCATTGTATTATCACTAATTATCAGTGAATAAGAGCAACAAAAATCCATATGTTTTCTTCAACCCCAGAGCACCAATCCACAGCAATAAATTAGGAAATAACATCTCCATGGAAATGGTCACTATTTTAATGTTTTGTTACTCTCATTACCAATACTTTCTGCTGGAGAGAGTCCATCCAGGGAACATGAATAAAAAGTATATTATGTTGCCATAGATCCACATGGATAATGGGCAAGTGTTGATATGGCTAATGTCTTTTATACTCACATAATTGATGTTTGTTGTACAAAATTGTTTTTGTCATGGTACATTCACATTGTGCCTATATGCTGTATCTCTGTGCCATATGCAGACATATTTCCAGAATACAACAAAATCCTGGTAAATGCCTAGCTATAAATTGTAGCGTTACCCCTTGAGAGAGCTGAGTGATTTCCATGATAGCCATCTGGAACTATGACTAGGCTTAAAATGGTTTTTAAGTAAAAATACCACACTATCTGAAATAATATTTGTAAGACTCATTCTCCATTTGTTTAAAAAATAAATATACTCAGCCTGAAAGGAAAGAGATTATTTGAGCTTCTACTTAATCCCTAACAATGTCATTGTATTACTTATTCTTTTTCAGGTGTAATGTGAAAGATTGTCTCTTTCTAAGGGAATTGAATCTGCTGGTTGTGAGAGTTGGGAGTTAGGATTCCACAGCCATTTAGCTGTCCTAGCATTACTGAAGAGACACTGTGTTTGTGCTGGTTTCCCATTTTGTATTCCAACCTCATTCATTTCTTTGAGGAGACCACACCCTGTGAGCCTTGCTCAGTTATTTTCATATGGGGGAATTTTCAAATGCTGGTGACCTGGTTCCTTACCAGAAAGCTCTACTGACATAATAATAATGATATACATTATTAGAGAAACATAATAATAAATTACCATACTCTGATCAACCTTCAAAGTAGTGAAGCAAAGTATCAGTTCCAAAGAATCAGATGTAGTTTATCATTATCATACAATCATAAGAAATAAAATAATGGGACAAAACAGCTGAACAAAACTGAGGAATTATAGATTAACACAGTTAAATGTGATGTCCCCTGAGATAAATTATTTCATTTTTTCAATTTGTTTTTAAAATCAGCTGCTTTCAGAATTAATTTCAGGTGTCTGAATTTGACTAAGATTAACTAGGAAAAGAGATAACTAGTATCCTGGTCCAAAACTTCCTGGAAAGTTCAAAGTATAAACAACAAATATTTCCTAGCAGGATGAATTCAAAACATAATAAATCCTCCTTAAGATGCAAAAATATTAACATTATACTTCCATATTTGCATTTGTCTATTTTAAATAAGCCAGAGTCAATATGGACAAATTCCTGATGGAGTCTATTTTGCTTTACAGTGATAGCGATGCAAACATGTTCAGACCTCACTCCAGAGAGACACATCCTGGAGGAAAACAATCCCTCTCCAAGAGAAGCACAGGCTCTGTAAGTTTAGAAGATGAATGGAGTCCTTTCTACTATGAGGTTTTCTGGAACCAGAGCATGTCACAAAACATCTTGGCATTCTACCCAAGAAACAAGCTCTCAAACAGTGTGTCTTTCTTACAGGTGTTGAAAGGTGCTACTCCCCAAACAGTAAACAGCAGTGATTCATTAGCATAATGGTGTAGAAAAACAGAACTGTGTGAATAGATGATTCTATTGCTGGGAGCTGCGGTTAAATGAGTCATCATTTCTACTCAATACTCCTCCCTTCTCAGGATGGGTAGCTTCCCTTCTTGAAGGAAGAAATTATGAGGAAGGGACTTTATAAACCAGAATTGGGAAATGATGCCCTTCAGCTTTGACTCAGAAACTTGGCTTAGGAATCCAACTACCCATAACAATATTTTAAAGTTGAATGCAACATTCTCATTAGCTGTGAGCAATCTTATTTTTACAAAGAATTTAAAAATCTAAATTTTCAAAAAAAAAGAAGGTTATAATGGTTAAGGCTTGGATGACCAGAGTTTCCTTTCATAAAGTCGTTTTCCATTAGAAGTAGATTTGACCCAAAACCCAAATACAGAGATAATTTTTTAAAATCTATTCTTTCCTTCTAATTACATGGATCGCTTTTAATTTAGTGAACTAAACTGGGATAATCTGTCCTGATCAATGAGTTGAAAGTTTGTTATAGTTAAAAAAGGACGAGAGAAAGTTAAGGCTCTAAGGGGGCTTATAAAGTATAGAGAATAATTTAATCTATAAGCAACTTGTAGATTAAAGAGCCAAGGCAAACACCTGCAGTTGTACCTTAAGATTCCTGATGTATAACAGGTTTTTGGAAGGGCAGCTGATATCTCTACCTTCAAGAACTACATCTCAACTCATGTTTAGATCCAGTAGGCAATGGTATGAAGAGATAGGAGTGGACTGCAAAAAAATACATTCTTTGAATAAACAAGTTTTTGGCTGGGTACAGTAGCTCACTCCTATAATCCTAGCACTTTGGAAGGCTAAGGCAGGTGGACTTATTGAGCTGAGGAGTTTGAGAACAGCCTGAACAAGAATGAGACCCAGTCTCTGCTAAAAATAGAAAAATAGCCTGACATGGCACCTGTAATCCCAGCTACTCCAAAAGCTGAGGCAAGAAGATTGTTTGAGCCCAAGAATTTGAGGTTGCTGTGAGCTATGATGCCATAGTACTCTACCAGGGTAACAGAGAAAGATTCTTTCTTTAAAAAAGGCAAAAAAAAAGTCAAGTTTTTCTATTTATTTGACTAGTTTTAACAAAAATTTGTTGTAAGCAAAATCTAGAAATGGAATGGCAATCAGGCAACCAGCTGAGATGCATCAGGGAATTAGTGGGAATTACACTGGATTGAGAGTCAGAAAGACTTAAGTCCTACCTTAGCTCTGTCACTGGCTGGTTGTGGGACCTTGACAAAGCTTCTTAGAATCCTAGACTTTCATTTCTTATCCTTAAATTGAGTGGATTTAGACAGATGAGCTAGTTCCAATGAGTTTTCCCATCATATGCAAATTTCTAGCTAGTGAAGACAAAGCGAAGGCAAGAATACAACGTGGTCCTTCGTTTATTTTCCAACAGGGTAAAGGAGCCCAGGAATTTGTGTTAGGGAAGATGGTCCCAGGGTTTGGTACCGTGAGTGGCTGTTATTACGTTTCACAAAGCTTCATATACACTTGGGAAAGAAGCAAGAGGAAAACTGCCAAGTTCATTCAAAATGAAAATACTTCCCGATTTATGTAGAAATACTCATATGTAGACATGTAAGTGTGGTTAGTAAAAGTGAATCCTAATCAGGGATTATACATAGCAGTGTCAGTATCAATAAGCTGATGATTACTTTGAGAGATACCCATTTTTTCCAATTTTCTTTAAAAGTTCCCTAAATCATAACAGTTTTACATGTTATTTTCAACAATAGAGCTAAGAACTACCATCACACTATATGGCTGTTTTGGGGTCATTAAAATGTATCTGAGATCTTAGATCCTTTCAATTTATCCTTAACAATATCTATCTAAATATCGAATGAGTAATATCATCATTTTAATTCTACCAATGAGTAACAGGTTTGAGAGAACAGAAGGAATTTGTCTGAGATTGTATGTTGTTAATGGGAGAACTGGCAGCTGAGCTGGGCCACAGCCCGTTCTGTTGGAAGCTACACACCTCTGCATTCTGACCTCTGTTCAACTCACCTGGTTCAAGATAGAATTCTAACTTTTTAAAGCAAGGAAACACATAGGCTCATTTTATGAAAAACCAGCTCCATGATGGTTTCATTAGCTATTTAAGACTACCCCACCCAGGGGCAGACACCCTAAAAAGAACAAAATGATAAATTTCCAAAATATTTCACCAAACCTGAAAAGCTATCACTCACTCATTTTGTATAACATAGTAAAAAGGACAGTGTTCTGAAAAACTAATTAAAAGAAATAAAATTATTTGTTATTTTTGTGTGCAATATCTACTTAGAATTTAGGATAATGGTGTGTTTAGTATACACACTCCTTTTAAGAAACTCACCATAGAAGCAGAGCAGCCTCAGACCTAGATTCATCAGAGATTTTATTTGTGAATCATTAGTTTTTACCCATCCTTGGGTTATTCTCTTGGAAAATAATTTTTCTGTCATGCACACCTGCCCCCATTTTGTTGAGGGCCAGTTGCAGCCATTATAGCTCAAAATAGTTCTCTGTACTTAGTCACATTGCTAACTGTACAAAAGACACTAGTGTATTAACATGCATTGGTAAAGTACATAACATTTAAAATTCTTATGATCTTCAGATTTGCTGTGCTCAGCATTGTGGTTTATGCCATGCAAAGTAATTAACTGAGATGGTGAAGATATTTTGGCATTCTATGTTCCTATTTTTTGATGTATATAAAAATGAGAAATGGAATTGCAAGGAGTTCTGTAGGTTCTATCAAGTTGGAGTAAACCAATGTCACTAAAAGGAAAATCAGTTCAAAACCCTCAGCAAAAAATAAAAGCAGACTGAGATTTCAATTCACAATATATTGATTCTAAAGAGAAAGTATAATGGAACAGGAAGAATCAGAGCTTCAAAATAGCAGAACGACACAGGTTAGGTCTGAGATTTAAATGATCTAACTTGAAAATCTACCATTCTGTATCTTTGTGAAGTTATTTAACCTTTTCAAGGATCCATATAATCTGGGATCCATAGCTTACTGATAGAAATTAGAGTGACTACACATAAAACAATAGCAAGCACAGCTAATTAAGTTAGCTATCAGCTGCCTTACTTTTGTTATGCATAGTAAAAATAAGTATAATTAATATCAAAAGATATAATCTGTTACTGATCAACTTTGTAAATCCTAAAATCTGGGGGGAAAAGAAGCATAAGATTACCATTGGTTGGAGGTTTTAGCTGCTTTTATATGAGCACATAATGAGATATAAAATGCTTTCCTTTAGGAGAAATATCAACTGCTATGTATCCTAACATGAAAGCTGTTTTGTATACCTTCCCAAATTTACTGATGGACAATTGCAGCCACTGCAATTCAAAACAATTCTCCATACTTAGTCATGTTGTTAACTGCACAAACGACACTGGTGTGTTAAGATCAAGTGCATTTTTAAAGTACTTAGGATTTAAAATTCATTCATGTCCAGGGTTCTCACTCATATCTGATGAAAGTCTCACCTAATTCCAGTGAGAAAGGGTTTTATCAAAAAATTCCAAAACAAGAGATGCTAGCATAGATGTGGAGAGAGAGGAACACTTATACACTGTTGATGGAACTTCACACTAGCACAACCTCTGTAGAAAGTCAAATGGACATACCTCAAAGAACTAAAAGTAGACCTACCACATGATCCAGCTATCACAAAAAGGAAAGGAGTCATTTTATCAAAAAGGCACATGCACTTGAGTGATTATTACAGCATGATTCACAATTTCAAAGATGTGAAGCCAACCCAAGTGCCCATCAATACTTCATGTATTAATAAAATGTGGTGTATGGATATCACGAGGCACTACTCAGGCATAAAAACTGGCAAACTAATACTTTTTGTAACAAACTTGATGGAAATGGAGACTATTGTTCAAAGTGAAGTTTCACAATAATGGAAAAACAAACATCACATGTATTCACTATTAAATTGGAGCTAATCAATCTCCCAGCTACACATTTGGTAGTAAACTCAATGGAAAGCAAGAAGGTGGGAGGAGGCAGGAGAGAAAGGGTAAATCCACACCTAGGGAGTGCAGTGCACTCTACCTAAGAGAGGGACACACATAAACTTTGACTCAAACTGTACACAAGCAACTCATTTAACCAAAACATTTGTACTACCATATAGTCTGAAATAAATAATAATAATTACATAAAATAACATAAAAACTCCACCAATCAATTTTGCCAAGGGCTCCTGTGGGGATATTTGGATAAGGTATACCAGTGAGGCATAGAGTCCCAGGCCTCCTTATTTGTCAGCTGAGTCTGGGACTCAAGAAACCATTTATTTTCCTATAAGTTTCTTCTAACCTGGAGCGTTTTGTAATTTTAGGCATTGTTCTTTCCAATGTATTTCCTCTTTAAAAATAGCACATTTATTATTCTTAAATTTAGAATGAACTTTTCCACCCTTTCCTTTTGACTATATAAAGGCCCATGGTCAAAGCTAACAAAACATGCATAGGTTTCAGTTTCTGTTCTTTCATCACATTATAGACTTTAAAGGCCGTATCAACGAGCTGGGAGGGATTCATGAGCCTCCTATGTGCTGCATTTATCCTCCGTACAGCTGGAGCACTCTTTCCATAAAAGTCATAGTAGTCATGGCCAAATTTTCAGGTTCTCTACACCCTCATCTGTATGTTTCCAACACGCCTGATAGATGCATTCCAAAAATTCAGAGTTATCTTTGTTAGCTTTTTTCAAGCCCCTATTGAATATTGCCATAATAGAAATTTCACTGCCTCAGTTGTGGGTACCCTCTGGCCAAATGAGGGCCCTACTGGGCCTTTGACCAGTAATACAATAATCCCAATTGTAAGATAGTATAATAATTTAAGGTTCTATTCGACAGCCACTCTCACAGTCCAGCATGTTCATTGACCAAGCAGTATTACAATAAAACACTATTCTCTTTTTAGAAGTGAACTTACAGCTATAAGTTGGCTATTCAACAAAGATTCTCCCCAAGGAGCTTTCAAATGGAATAGAAACAGAGCCTCCCATGTTGAAACAAAAACTCACAAACAACAACAACAAACAGAGGCTGAAAAGTAGATGGTAAAAGGAATTCTCAACTCTAACAAATTCAATGCAAATGCCTGCCAAACAAATGAGCACCACACAAAAAGAACTGAATGCTCCTAATCCAACAGGGGATGAAACCCCCAGCCTCCCTGTCCCACTTAACTGTAACTTCAGCACCTACACATATGGTGTTACAAATGCCCTGTCACAGGGTTAGAAGATTCAGAACCTTCCCCAAGTGGGTGGAATCAAGGTGCCAACAGACCATGACTTCCATACCTACAGCCCTGCAAAAGCCTGTCACAGAGCTGTCAGGTTCACAACCTTCCCCAAGTGGGCAAAATCAACACCCCAGGGGACTTACCCAAATGGCCGACACAATTCCCAGGGCACGTTAACATAACTCTTCACAATCTGTTTCCTTTTTCTGAATGAAGTTCAGGCTTTAAGTTGCCTCTAATTCAGGGAGGAAGAAATGGGAGTTCCTGGAGTTCAACAAGCTCTAGTAGGGAATGGGACAGTCCCTCACTCTCACCCTGAACAGACAGACTGTGCTCCCCTGACATGCCCTGGCTTGACCCAGGGCTGTTTCCTGCCTCTTCCTGCCATGGCAGCAGTC
Organism: Galagoides demidoff; assembly: GCA_963574575.1. NCBI lineage: Eukaryota > Metazoa > Chordata > Mammalia > Primates > Galagidae > Galagoides > Galagoides demidoff. The sequence goes on from CAUYQV010096759.1 coordinate 27,011, forward strand.
AATTGCAGGTGCCATTCCACCAGGGCCCACCCAGGGATGCCAAATTTTGTTACCAAAAGTTCTCTGTACTTGTCCCAAAACCAAATCAGTAAAAATGAAGAACAAGGACTAGTGATTTGAGGAAAAGGATGAGGAACATATTAATTTGCCAGCAAGGTTGGGTGTAGTGGCTCATGTCTGTAATCCTAGCAGTCCATCAGGCCAAAGCAGGTGGCCTGGAGACTGGAGTTGGGAGACTACCCTGAACAAGAGGGAGATCCCACCTCTATTAAAAACAGAAAAACCAGCCAGGCAGCAATAGTCCTAGCTACTTGGGAGGCTGAAGCAAGAGGATGACTTGAACCCAAGGGCTTCAGGTTGCTGTGAGGTATGCTGCCACTACACTATACCCAGGGCCACAGACTGAGACTCTGTCTCAAAAACAACAACAAAAAAAACCAAAAAACAAAAAAATGCACTAAAAGAAGAAGAGGAGGAGGATGGTGGACTAGCATCCCAAAAGACCTCCACCCTCCATTTTTTCTTTTTTAAATTCTTTTGGATTCATTAAGAGTACAAGGAATTAGGATACACTAATTGCATTTGTTAAAGTTCCTCTTACAATTGTGCACCATTCTGCCTTTAAGGAGAAATTCAGGGCTTTTTAAAGCGGAGGAAGGTTCAAGGGTTGGGCTTGGGTCTATATGACCAGCATCACATTTTGTGCTTTCAGAATATTGTTCAACTATAGTTGGTGGTTTCGGCAGAACCAATCTGCAGTGAAGTTGATCTCATGACCTTTGCAAGTACCATTCAGTAGAGCAGTGGTTCTCAACTTGTGGGTTGCAACCCCTTTTTAACAATGAAAATACATTGCAGCATTAGGAAGTTTGAGAACCACTGCAATAGAGCCATCTCCTGTGCTTTAAGATGCTAGAAAACAAACAGCATAGAACAATTTCCTGAACCTTTGATTATTGGCCATGGGCAGGAGTACAGGTTTTAATTCCAAAAGAGGGTGGGGGTTTAAAAGAGACAAATTGTAAAACATTTTGATGTTATTATTTAGACCTTTACCTCTGTTGCAATACTGCATTTCTGTATTTATATTTAACTTTCGGTTATGATATAGAATGAAGTTCTAAGATTTCTATTTGCATTCATTTGTATATTTATGCATGTCTATGTATGTATGTAAACATGTGTGATTTTTACTTCCTCTGGATGATAATACCAAAATGAACTAAAAAACGAGTTCTACTTCACTTGACTTAAGAAAATGAGTGCTTAATAAATATTTCTAAAGTTCTCAAAAATATAGAAACTAGCCCAAATATTTTTCAAGTTCATGTGATCTGGGATAAACTTTGGTAAATAAAATCTATTGTAAGATTCTTGTTTGGAGAAAATAAATATATCTTTAGAATTGTCAGCATTAAATATAATTTTTTAAGTAAGTATAACTTGTACTGTCTAGTGTACTAGTCAAATAAGCTTATGCTGATTCAATTGGATGTTTAAGATGGTAAAATTACAAATTGAACTTCAAAACAAACTGTACAATAAAAATAAATTGCATAATGTATGGAAAAAAAGACAGAAAAAAAAGTTGAAAATAGGAATGTATTTTAATTTTTTTTTTTTTTTTTTGCAGTTTTTGGCCAGGGCCGTGTTTGAACCCACCACCCCAGTATATGGGGCTGGCACCCCTACTCCTTGAGCCACAGGTACCACCCAAAAGGCATATATTTTAACTTGTAGGTTTCCTGTTTCTATTTTTTTTTCTAATATCTGCCTGATTTGACTATAAAAAAAATAACTTATGATTCTGGGAAGCTTTGTTAAATGTCTCATGAAATTTCAATGAGTAAGCCAAGGATAGTTAATAAAAGCAAATTAAATAAATATAAGTTGGATAAAAGTTTATAAATAAGCTTTTCAATAATAATTGTGTTTTATAATATGTCCAGTTAAAAGTGGTTTCTAAAATATTTCTGGTAACGTGAACCTTAAAGTTGTACTAATATTAAGCTGAGTGATGGATGTTCATTGGCTATCTAGATAATTTTGAAATAAGATAAAATACTGAAACATTAATTACTAAATACATACATGTTTATCTGTTTTTGCTTCTTATTATAAATAGTCAAAAACTATGTAGGCCTGTTGGTAAAGATGTTCTTTTGCATCTTTGAAAAAATGGTACTATGATGTGGCACGTGACTCTAGAAATTATAACATGGAATGTTCATAAATTTGCTAGATTGGTACAGAATGCTGGTGTATGACAGTGTATACCTGTCAACTTCCTAGTTTTCTCTGTAAAAGAAAGGTTACTAATGTTTCAAAAAGTATCCAATGTACTCAGTCTTACTATGAAACTAATTTACAGCTTACATAGGAAAACTATAACCCAATTTTAGCCCAAGAATATGGGGAAAGGGGAGACGGAGGGTGATTGGTGGGATCATGCCTATGGTTCATCCTATAAGGGTACATGTGAATCTATCTAAATGTAGAATATAAATGTCTTAACACAATAACTAAGAAAATGACATAAAGGTTATGTTAACCAGTCGGATGAAAGTACTTCAAATTATATATAGTAACAGCACTCTGTACCCCATGATAGCATTAATGTACACAGATATGACTTAATAAAAAATAAATAAAAATAAAAATTATAGCCAATACATGCAAATATAATTATGACAAACCAAATGAGTGAAAGGAAACAACTGTGCATACAAAATATGCAATAAGAGAAGAAAGTGTTTTTTGGTAAGGAAAGAGATAAAGTAGGGAAGACATGTTTTTTCCTCAGGGAATAGACAACGATTTTATCTTGAATGACTTGTTTTCTCAGAAAAGAAAAAGGAAAAATATAGTACAAAAGTTAAATGTAAAAACAAGTTGTACAAGGTTTGTGGTGAAGGAATCTTAGAAAAGAGAATTGTAAAAAAAAAAAAAAGAAGAAGAAGAAGAAAGAAAAGAGAATTGTGTGTATGGTACAGCTGGCTATGATTTGAATTAATTTCTTTACAAGTTTTTAGAAAGAGCTTTAATATCAATAATGTGTCTATACAAAACTAGATGTTCAAAGGAAAAATTTTCTTGAATTATTGGAAATGGCTTTTTAAATCTATTAAATAACCTGGCCGGAGTACAGTTATTCTGTGTTTTATCAAAATAATTTCTGTGCTTTATGTTGTTCTTACCAGACCTTTGGTGAGTTAAGACAACTGAGCCTTTTAAATATTAAAAAATATTATCAATCATGTAATTTTCTTTATATGCTTTTAAAATCTTTTATTGTCGTTGTGGTTAAAATAATAACTGAATATTATTTCATAGTAATCTGTGATCCTATTTAATACAATTTTCACATCTTTTGACATTTTTATTACTTCCCCAAATCAATTTCTAAATAAAGTCTTTAGACATCAAACTGACATTGAGATTTCCCAGAGGGCCCTGGAAAATCTCAAAAGAATTTGTTCTTTAACTCTGTAAAAAGAGAAACATCAAACTAAATGGGTTTGTTTAATATGTTAAGTTATATAGGAAGTATTATCAAGAACTTATGGTAAACCATTGAAGGAGCTCTGGAAATTTCACCCCAAAATATAACTCCTTGACATTGAAATGGGCTTTCCCTATATCTGCATAAACCAACTTTCTCATCAAAAGAATAATTGGCTTCCATCCCTTTCTCCATTATCTAAATATATTATAGGAAAAGATGATCAAGATTGCAACTTAAACTGGCCCAAATTATTTTAAGTGTAATAACTGACTCTCAGGTTGACTTAGAAGTCAATCCATTTCCCGTATCCATTCATTCTCCCAAAGTATCTCTTCATCCTCCCTAGAAACCATTTATCACCCCTAAGCAGAATTACCTACACTCCTCATCTCTCCCTCTAATAGGTATAAAAATATCTGGATCCCATGGAGTCACTTGGTAATCATTCTATGATTCTCTGTATGCGTGTGCTAGCTAAATCTTACCCTTTTATTAATCTGCCTTAATTGTGAGTTGATCTTTCAGTCAACTTTCAGGTGAAAGCCAAGTTTCCCCTCACCCACATACCATCTTTGTGTATACATACATATGGATATAGGTTAGTAATATAAACATTTCAGAAACTGAGTAACATTCCCAGTAATTTATCAGGGTCTCACTGCCTGTATAGTCAGTTCTAATTCTAATTACTTACTATCTAAAAATCTAATATGCCCCCAAAATAATCAAACTTCCTTGTCAGTTGTGTCATTTTTATAACAAATTCTAAGGTCTGGAATCATGGCTATTTTTAAAAACTTCATTCATGGACAGCTATTGTTTTACTCTGATTTTTTCTTGAAAGCTTTTACAACCAACTACTGCCAAAAAATATTCATTTTCATGGAGATTCTGTAAAGAACCCTGACAAGTACTCTGAGTACAGGTTTCTGATAACTTCAAAATCATACCACTGAACTAGATATAAATCTCCAAAACTCTAATGAAGAAACTCTTGGATTCATGAAACTGTAAACCAAGATCAAGCAGAACAAGAATTGATTACATGGTATGAATAAACTGATGAGGATGATTATAATTTGTATGACTTTTGCTTGAAACATTGCTGATTCTTTTATGTTTTGTTTTCCAGATTTAAGAAACCCCACTCCTTCTTTCCTTAAACTATCTATAACTTACAGTTGGGTAAATTATATCTTCTTAAACAAAATGAAACTTCTTTTCCTCCCTAGATTATCCCTCCAAAACTTGAAAACTCTTATAAAATATTTTCATGGCAATATTGAGTCATTTATAAAATTTCAATAAGAATCTTTTCTTCTTTTAATTAAGAACTTATACTACCAAGACTTTGAATGGAAAGTCATATTTGAGAATGAGGTGAAACTAAGGGTGACTTTCTGGAACCAATGCTTATAAGATCCTCTTGGAAAACCAGTCTGGTACTACCTTACAGAGTTCCCAGTATTAGAAGTAAATAAGGAAGGCTACTTCCCAGTAGGCTCAGGAACCTTATGATATCTCAGAGACTTCCTTCAAGAAGATAGAAATTCATTCACATCTATAAGCACTAAAGGCAAAGTCTGGTAGCAAGTTTGTGGCTGGGCTTCAGCATTGAGAACCTTTTAAAAGCATAATCTGAAATTCCTTATTAAAGTGCCAGCAAAGCAGACTAAGAGGTTATATGATCTATCATTATTTTTGCTGCACTTGTGTAAATAATCAGTCCAAGTTTAATGAGACTAGACTTCCTTTGCAAACAAATTAGTCTTACTTCGATTAGCTTTGATAATTATGGGGGTGATTGTAGACAGAAAAATTCCATGTTTCAATAAAAACTATAGCACACCCCTGGGGGTTGTTAAATAAGGCTTTGTTCACTGACTTTGAACTTTTTTTCTTACTTAATAAACTGGCTCCAGCTATTTTGTGCATTTTGTCAGCAATTAACCTTTCTACTTTTTCTCTCATCCTCCACACTTTGCATCAGTGGGAACTAAAACTGCACTTTTCTCAAAATCCTGCAAACTTAAGCTGGATGGCTTTACATATATATGTTTTACTACAACAGATGATGGACAGGCAGCCTTCATACCTGTTGCTAAAAGGACCACTCAGAAAGTTCAACACTCAATTCCAGCACCAAAGATAATCAAATTACAAACCAGGAAATTCAATGGATTGCTACTGCCTGTGCTCATTGTATCATCTAAAGACCCTTCAAGTCTTCAAGTCTAATATCTAAAATTCCCCTTCTCCTTCTCCTCTTCCTCCTCCTTTTTCTTCCTCAAGACAAAGTCTCCCTCTCTCTCTCTGTCACCTAGACTACAGTGCAGTGGCACCATCATAGCTTGCTGTGGTCTTGAATTCCTGAACTCAAGGGATCCTCCTAGCTCAGCCTCCAAGTAGATGGGACCAAAAGTTCAGACCAACATGCCCAGCTGAAAGAAATATATATATATATATATAGATAGATAGATAGATAGATAGATAGAGAGAGAGAGAGAGAGAGAGAGAGAGGGTTTCACTGTGTGGCCTCCACTGGTCTCAATCTTGGCCTCAACAAACCCTCCTGCCTTAGCCTCCCAAAGTGCTGGGGTTACAGGTGTAAGCCATCGTACCTAACCTATAGAAATATTCTTGACTGCCCTATGATCTAAAAACAATGAACTTATAGTTCATTCTAAGCATTAACCCTTGTTTCTCTTTTGTTTCTATAGAAATGCCTTTCATTAAATGCCTAATTGCTCATATAATATAGAGACCTTAGATGGAAGTCCTGGTCCCACCTGTACCTCCTAAGACAGGACCAAACTGTACAACTGAATTGACCCATTCTCAGGACTAAGAGATTGGTTCAATGAATTATCAAACAAATTGCTAAGATTTGTCCTTTTTTGCTTGTTTCAATCTATATTTTTTTCTCACCATTTTATGGATCTTTTACCTTATAACTTCTAACCTGAGTCTTTCACCCCATCTATCAACTCTATTTTTGATACATGAACCAACTCAAAGTTTTAAAGGGTAAACTATAGTGGCAGAACATGCCGCCTTAAAATATGTCACTTTGGCACAAGCATTATTTGGAACTGAGAAAAGTTAAGAAGTTACAAGAAAAGCTGCGTGCCTTCCCCTTGTTTGCCTAAAAACAGGACATACATTTACAAAGGTCTGCCCCTTCCCCTGTGTATCAGAAAAAATAGAAATTAATTGCCAGAGACAACTTTCAACCCTTAGCGGCCTGGAGCCAGCACCAGAAGAATCTATGCAACCAGTGTTACTAACTAGTGTTTATCTACCATGAGTTTCCCCTATATTTGCCTTCCCTGGATTTGCTGCCCCTAGATATTCCAAGGTCCTTTTCATTCATTTTGTCACCTCTCTAAATAATTATTGTTTCTTTGCTAAGATGGCTATACAAGCCTAAGTTCTAACCAAAGGTTTGAGTTAACCATCTCTGGGTATATCTGGGTATATCTGGGTATTACACACACAGTGCCAATCTTGATATACTTTCATGTTTTTTGTCTTCTAAACATGTTTTTTGTTGGTCCAGTTTACAGAGCTCTAGCCAGAGGACCTGGAGAATCCTAGGAAAATAAATTTTTCATTTCCCTCTATTTATACATTGTTTCAGTGAAAATAATCAAGATGTATTATAGTCTTTTGGTGATTAATACTCTAAGGTTATTTTTTATGATTCCCAACAATTTTAAAATAAAACTGGAATTATAGTTCTCATTTGTTATTCTATAGAATACCAAAATAAGCAGGACTTTTTCAACGTTTTTGAAAAGAGTATTCAAAATTTTAGAGATGTTGAGGCATCGATATCTTCATATACATGCCCTAAACATGGCTTCATAAAATATTATAAATGAGGTACTTTGAATTATAAGAAAGTACAATGCTTTTTGTTTATTGAGATAGTTTTGTGAGGATAATAACAAGTTCCTGGTATTTTTTATTTTGGAACTATTTGGTTAATAGTTCTAATGCTCTACAAGCACCGTGAATTGTACTCACGTAGGACAGAGTGAAAATATTCAACAAGAAGAGCTGACAGTTTAGCAAAGACTGGAGGGAATTCTTTGGGCCTCAACAGTCAGCACCACCTTCAGCACAAAAGTCAGATTTTTTCAGCTGAGGTCACCAAAGTCAGCAGAAGCCTTCTGATAAATGCCAAGGACATTGCTGCTCGTTTTCGGAAAGAACCTGTGGCTTATCTTTCCAAGAGAGCAGCCATGCACAACACAGACAGCAAAGGAAGCCAGTTTATGTCTAAATACCTGCAAGAAACTCTGTGTTAAGAGAGAGAAAAAAAAAATACACGCACACTCAGAAATTCATGGTGTTTATCTTGCCTTATCAATTTTGCCCTGGATTTTAGCCAAAAGGCCAAGAAGCAATTGCCTTATATCAATTTCGCATACAAATTGAATATCCAAAGGAAAAATATCTCAGATTTTTTAAATATTTTTCTTTTATATCATACACATAGATTACAGGGTGCTGATCTGTTTCCAGCTTATCTCAGAGTTTCAAAACACTCACTAATTTTTTTTTTCAGTTGATTGGATTAGTTTCATCTTTGCTTTTTCCTACTTAAATTAATCTGGACCATGACTAATAGAGGAGAAGATTCCACTAGAATTTGTGGGTTTTTCAAACACACATAGACACTTCAGAGTTCATAAAAGCTAAAACAGTGGCCAATTCCCTCCATGTATAATGGAAACTAAATTAGTCAACTGTTCATCAGGAAGAAGATCCCATTCCCAGTCCCTTACTTGAGCTTTACGGTTCAGGTAGTTTCCTTGCCTGTAAAGAAATGCAGTCCAGAAAGACAGCAAAGGACTTGGCATTTTCTTATCAGGAAACGAATCACTTTAGTACAGTATGTCCTTCAGTGGACTTAAAGCATTATAAGAACACCGCATCAGACTACTAGAGAGAAAAAGGTAAAAATAATAAATAAATAAATTGACCAAATAATGTAAGGAGATGCATAAAAGTGGATGAAAGCAAGATGGTTTATACATGTAAGAGATACAGAATGTCTATCAATACACATAGTGATATAGCAAGATTTCTACTTCTCCCTTCTTCTTCACAATCTCTTACCCTGCACGCCCATTTGAAATAGACTTTTAGAATAGAAAGTGGTCATACCAATGATTATTTACTATGAAACTGTACCACCACCAAATCCAGGACCTTGCAACTATAGACTTTCTTAAAACTAGCTCTAAGAGGGTGCTGTAAGCACTGCCAGCCTATTCCCCCACCCTCTTTCTCCCACCCTCTCCCATTTCTCCACCCTCTCTCCCAGCCCATTCTCCTGCCCTAGGGGCTCTCCCAGCCCATTCTCATGCCCCCAGAGTCAAAGCACAGGAAGTCTCAAGTTTTACAAAAACCCTCAAGTTCCCAGTAGACTAACAATGGTGGAAATCCACCAAGGCTGGATTAATCATGGTTATATAACTATAACCATTATGTTTTGAGATATATCCATTGTCAACCAAGGCTGTATTAATCATTGTTACATAACTGTAACTATTACTGTATCCATGACTACCAAAGCTGTAACCCCCCTAGCCAGCCAGGTTTCAGTTCTGTAGTATGCTTGCACAAAAATATATAAGGCAACTTACCCTCTCCTAAAGTGAAATTGTCTCTCAAGATAGTCCCCTGTGCAGATTCAATAAATTTCTGATTGATTGCACTTAAGGGGGGTCTGACTCTATATTTTCAGGTCCAAGGGTATTACAAGGGTACCTGCATTGTATTTATTCAATGTAAAAAGATGTGTGTTAGCAAGATCATATCTGAATGGATTACTAAATTGTGGTATATGCACAGCATGGAATACTATACAGCCATAAAAAATTTTGGTGACTTTGATGCAGGACAAGGTGGCACCACAACCTGCTGCCTTAGCCCTGGTGGTGTTGATGCTGCTGCAAGCTGGAGGAACCAGCCTGATGGATGGCCAGACACCAGCAGGGAGACACTGGAGCCTTGCTGTCTCCTCCACATGCACTTCTGACTGGTGAATTTCATGTAACTTTCCAAGGCCTGAGAGTTCATTGGACAGCTGGCTGTAACTGACAAAGACCCTCACCCTAAAAGTCAACACTGAGTTCCAGCAAAACAACCCCCTGCCACTATATAACCCGCTGAGCAGAGAGCCAGAAGACAGATCTGGAAGAGGGAGCAGGAGGGCTTGTTCCCCTCCTGAGTTCTTTCTGCCAGGAGGTTTGGTTTTTTTGTAGTTGTTGTAATTTTTGTTTCTGTGAATAAATCCTGACTTACCACTGATCCTGTGGTCCATGAATTCATGCTTCAAATCGCCAAGACCAAGAACCTGAAACTCCAGTATCAACTTCATCTTTTATAATATCCTAGATGGAGTTGAAATACAGCCTTCTTAGTAAAGTATCACGAAAATGGAAGGAAAAAGCAACCATCTAATGTACTCAATGCTAATATGAAGCCAATAGATAATGTAATTCATGCCCATATAGGAGAAAAATTCATTTCAATTCAAGTTAGGAGGAGGGTAAGGGGAGTGGTGATCTCACTGAATGGGCATGGGGTGGGGGTGTTTGGCCCAACTTTTGAGTGTGGGACATAATCACAAAAGAGATTCTACCTTACAAAATCAAATATTTTGACCTGCTTGTTTGTACCCTCACATTAACCTGAAATAAACTTATTTTTCAATTAAAAAAAAGAAAAGTCATTTACTTTGGAAGAAAATAGGTTACAAAATACAGGTTTTTACTTTGTTTTTAATGATTGATTATTGCTTAGTAAAAACTTAGGTAGTGAGAAATAAGATTTTCTAAATAAACTTCACAAATAGTTTTTGAGTAAACTTCTAATGTTTCTTCACAACAGTTAAGTGTAAAAATTACTAAAAACAATCGTATATTTCCTGTCTTTCTAAACAAAGCTACCAACCTTTCTTGGGTGGCTCAAGTTCATTATTAATATTTAAAGCAGAAGCTATAACACAGTATGGGAAAAAGAATGCTACCCTTAGTACTACTGAGGTAGGCAAGGTCAGTACCCCTAAACTAAATGAATCAAGTTGACTGATTTTTATTTACCATTGTGGTTTTAAGAATTTCCTCTCCCTTTGCCATCAGTTTGCTCTCACATTAATGGTGCCCTTTCTTTTCTTTGTCTTAGAGTTTGCCCTCTGCTAATCTGCAGCTAATTGAAGCTGTCATAATGTTTGCAGTGAAAAAAAAAAAGTGCTATGAATGAAGGGTTGAATAGTTTCTCTATGAATAAAGCAATACGGTGCATGAACTTTAATGCACGTATGTGTCTTTTACTTCGTGCAGATATTTTCATTTTATTCTATCTGGTTTTTCATCAGGGTTGACTATTTGAGTGACGTTACAAATAAGTGACTTTCAGATAGATGAGTTATTATCTCTATTTAATAAAAGGAGAATCTGACAATCTCGTATATTATGTATTATATGTATATTCCTATGACAGGTTACATTTCTTTTAAATAAAAAAAGTCATGGAGAAATCAGATGTCTCTTATAGAAAACTTTTACCTGACACACAGAAGGTTCCCGTAGTATTTATTGACTGAATGCATGATACGCTGATATTGTGTCTAAACCTGTATATACATAAACACATATTTGTTTGATGTGGGCAGGCATTTTTAATTAGATCATAATCATAGGAAATTTGTATATGTTAACTACGTGATTAATATTATGTATAATGTATAACTGGAATTGTTTTTCTGCTCATCCCTTCTTGTCAAAGATTGAAGGTATCTCTTCTTCCATCTCTTATTCTGTCTGAATTCTTATCTCTACTTTCCTTCTAAATAGCCTTCTTCCTAACATTTCCATCCCTGGGGTTGCTTCACCAAATGTTCATTGCAATTTTAAAAAGCCAAGAAAAAAAAATAATGATGTTGATAAGCAAGAACCTTACAATGTTACCACTGTTTTAATGTAGGCCACACACATTCCACGTACAAACTCAAAGGAATCAACAATTCCCTCCTTGTGCCCAAGTGCCCTGATCTACAAACATAGGAGACTGCGTGTAATAACACCTCAATGTGTTTATTAAGACATCACATGGAAAACAGATGGTTACAACCTAATCTCCAACGACCGCTCAGCATGACCTTGTCATCACCAACTACATGGTTTCATTAATCTTACTCTGTGAACCAACTGCGTAACATCCTATTCTGGGGACAGTTGCTTATTCAGTGAATTTCTCAGAGTTTCACAGAAGAAAATCACAATCTCTACGAATCAATAATGGATACTTGAGAACGGGTGAGACTTACAGATTCCTATGCTATCTCAGAGTCAGAAACTGACAAAAATTCTTCTATCTTTATTATTTAATTGGGCAGGTACCAATGGTGCACATAAAAAAGTCTCATCAGTAATATTCCTCAGAATTAGACAAAGGAAGGATGGGTGTCCCCATATTTTGAGATATATTAATCTTAATTATTTTTCTCTGATCTCTTATCAGAGAAAAATGGTTATTGACATATAAAAAGTATCCATAAATATTTATTAAATAAATGAATGACATTCTGATATGTGGTGGAAATTTTTAAGAAGCTATATTTTCAATTAGACAGGGTCAAAGTATCACTAACGACCAGGGATAAAAACCTCAATGCTTTCGTCTAAACAGTAAGGACCTGGCGGTCTGATATTGCCATGTGAGGGTCTCATTCTATTACAAAATAAATAATCACCAACAACATTATCAGATCAAGCCCATTTTACTTTAATTGACTTTTCGCTATCAACTTTTTAAATCCATTTAAGTGATTTTAAATTTATTTCTTCTAAATTATGTTGGGATTAGGATGCTATGGTGAGAATTCACAGTCTCTGTAAAGCCAGAGAGATTTCCGTGCTACTCGGACTCTGCCACTGTTATAAGGAGTGAAAGTGAAGAGGCCCTTAGGGGAATGCTGATTCAGTCTTTTTCTCCAGAAGGTATTTACCATGTAAACATTAAAACAAAGTTAATCAATTCTATTTCTTGCCTTTATTATTGAACCTTAAACCTTTGTCAAATGTTTCATTCAGTTATCCAAAATCTGTCGTGTCTGAAGCCAGCCCATTTCTGCTAGCACACAGTGCTTTCATCTGGTGCAATGGCTGTGGACTATAGGAGTGGGTCTTTAGATCTCCACACTTTAAACAAGAAAGAAGGACATAGAAAAAGTGAGGTCACCTCCTTTTCTTCTAACTTAAAGATCCTGTCTTGCCTTAGACTCCAGCTTCAAAATGTCACCTTGACCCTTAAGCTTTAAGACCATACTTGGCTATTGATAGGGGAAGGAATTATGTGCCACTGAATGATAACCCTCCAAACACACCTTGGGTACGTCCCCCTACTCCCCACCCATCTCTCTCAACTGCTGCTTTGTAAACCAGCACAGAGTTAAGAGAGTGAGCCTCAGGTCACACCAAACTTACAGCACAGCGCAGTCCTTTCAGAGCTGCAATTCTCCTGATCCCACAACAAGGACAACAGTGATACTCAGTGGGTAGACACGGCCCTGGTATCTCCCAGAAACAGATAGTGGAAGGTGGGGGATCCACTATCCCCCTATAGCAGACTGCCCTGCTATTTTATGTATTTGCTATGTGGAATTTCAGAACATCATTTTCAGGAAGGATATAAAAGTTCCTCAAACTCATCCTATTTATTTTGGTTTTAAATTATTTTAATTTATTATTCAGGTAACGTATTTATACTGTAGAAAGATTAGATATGTTATCAAGCATAAAGAAGAAATGTAAGGTCCCCCTAAATTTCATCCCTTAGGTATTTTTCCTTGTAATTTTTTAGAGAATATCCTTTCAACCATTTTATATATGCGTTTGTATGTAACATAGATAGATAGATAGATAGATAGATAGATAGATAGATAGATAGATAGATAGATATAGATATAGATATACAGTCACACATCACTTTAACAATAGGTGTAGGTTCTATGAAATGCATCATTAGGCAATTTTGTCACTGTCTGAACATCATAGAGTATACTTACACAAACCTACTATACACCTGAGCTACATGGTCTGGCCTATTTCTCCAAGCTACAAACCTATATAGCGTGTTACTATGCTGAATATTTTAGGCAACTATGACACATTTGGAAGTATTTATGTACCTAAACATAGAAAAGGTACAATAAAAATATGATATAAAAGATTAAAAATGGGGCACCTGTCTAGGACCATTAGTGTGAATGAAGCTTGTGGTACCAGAGGTTGCTCTGGGTCGGACAGCAGGTGACCGGTGAGTAAACATGAAGGTCTACGACACTCAGGCACACTGCTGTGACCGTCATGAACACATTACACTTAGTCTGTACTAAACCTATAACAAAAATTTCTTTCTTCAATAATAAATTAATCTTAGCTTAAAGTAATTTCTTTACTGTAAAAATTGTTAATTTTTAAAAAACTTTTAAATAACATAGCTTAAAACACATTGTATAGCTGCACAAAAATATTTTCTCTCTTTTTATCCTTATTCTGTATCTTTCTATTTTTCAATTTTTTTCTACCTTTTTACTTTTAAAAATTTTTATTAAAAATGAAGACATCAACACACATTGGCCAAACTGAATTAGGATCAGGATCATTGCTATCACCATCTTCCACTTCCACATCCCGAATCACTAACAGGTCTTCCGGGCAATAACAAACATGGAGCTGTCGACTCTCACTACAACAGTGCCTTCTTCTGGAATGCTTCCTATAGAGTAATGGTTCTCTACCTGTGGGTCATGACCCCTTTGTAACAATGAAAATACATCCCGGCATTAGGAAGGTTGAGAACCACTGCTGTAAGAGCCTGCCTGAGGCTGTTTTATAGTCAACTTTTATTTGATAAGGACAAGGAGTACACTCTAAAATTAAAAGTATGCTATAGGAAATATGTAAACCAGTAACATAGTCAATCAATCATTATCAATGTCAAGTGTTATGTACATAACTGCATGGCTGTATTTTTATAAGACTGACAGCACAGAATGTTGTTTCCACCAGCATCACCAACATGTGAGTGACGCACCGCACTAAAAACTACAGCTCAGGGGCCAGTACCCTTTAGGAACTTCTCAGCTCCGTTATAATCTTACGAGATGAGCCCATCATCATCTAATCAGTCCATTGTTAACCGAAGCTTGTTTTGTGGTACGTGACTATATATATAAATATATATAATAGTCCCTTTTATTAAAAAAAAAAAAATTGAGATCAGGTGGTTTCCAGGTGTCTGTGCATGAGAAAATGGCAGAGGTGGTGCCCCAGGCAGTGTTGGTTGTATAACCACCAATGTTTGTAACCACCAACATTGTAGGTCACTCATTCCAGAAGCTGTTTTCAGGAAACTTGTACTGATCACAGCACTTCAGAGAATATTACCAAAGAAAACTTCACCACATTTGATTATATGCTAAGTATGAATGAAAGCAATCTGAGAGACTGGAATAGAAAAAAATAATCAAGTTAAAAATTGCAAAGCTAAAATTGAACTACTTGGCAGCTATGATCCATAAAAACAAGATCCCTGTTGTGGGAATGACTCCGACTCTGGGAGGGTATACCAGCCATGTGCCAGGTGCTGCTGGGCATTCATAGAGAAGACCCCGGAGGCTGGGTCTGTGCCCCGCTTCAGCCAACAGCAACCAGACCCCGCCTGAGGCCCTGTGTGTCTCAGTCAGCACTGGAGTGGAGTGATGTTCCAGGGCCCCAGCCTTTCACTTAACTTCCATTTCTCAGCTTAAAGAATAATTGCAAATGAAAATCAGTTGTGTCTGGCAGAAGAATAAATTAAAATCTTTGATTTAGAGAATACAGTAAGCATTCCTGGACTACTTGAACTTCTCACTTTGCCCTAATTACAAACGTAGTGGAAAACAAGACATAGAGTAACAAAATAAAACATGATGAAGCAAAACATCACTGAAGGCCCAGGTCACCGTCTAAGTCTCTTGAGACTACATCTAGTCTACCCCTTGAGGAAGTTTACGTGATAGCATGATGGACAGTGCCCTCTGCTCCTGTGCCCCTCTCTCTGCCTCAGGGCCTTTTACTGAGTGATAGTAGCTCCCTCCAAAGGAACGCACAGTCTATATTAGAAGAATTTTAATTCATACACCTCTAGAGTGCACACATGTATATTTAAAAGATAGGATAGAGAAAGATTGGCAGAATCAATCTTTAGCACCTTTAGTACTACTTAATTTTTGTCTAGTCTATTTCTTGAGGAGACTAGATCATTGACTCTCATTTGAACTACTTTTCCTCTGCACTCTCCATTATATCCAAAAAGAAGGACATTGGCACGCTGGTTTATCCATAGTCAGTTGAGGAATATATCTGGTTTTTGTTTTGTTTTGGTTTTTTTATGTGTGTACATGTAACCTAAATGTTGGATATAAATTGACTTAATTGCAAAAAAAAAAAATTTAAAAAGTTAGAAAAAGTTCTATGATGCTGCCACGCTTAAATGTTAGAATGTTAATAAGTATTCATCAGCATTTAGTAAATTTACAGGAAAATACGTGTAATTTCTATGTATTTGAGTTAATCTCAAATTCATATGGATATATTTCAGAAATGACTGTTTTCATAATAAACTGAGAAGTTAGAAAAATACAAAAGAAAGAGAGATCATAATTCCCCCATCCCCTCTTTCTCTTTCCTTTTTAAACCACTAAACTCTTCTCTGCCACCACTAGCTGTTTCAAGTTACCTGATCCGTGTATCTTTATTTCTTCTTCAGTATAGTCCTTATCTCATTGGCTCATTTCAAAGATTAAATGAGTTGATGCATGTGAAGTGCTTAAACTACTATTCAGAAATATTAGTTATTAGTATACTACAGTTTATCAAACACTTCCTTATTATTGTCATACGAGCTGTAACTAATTAATCCTTCCATCATGCAGATAAGAAACTTGAAGCCTAGGGAGGATAATTGCCTTGACAATTTGACAGTGTTACTCTATAGAACTCAGATGCCAGGACTTTCCCCAATACTGCCTCTTCTGCTATCAACAGGACACTCATTGTAGCAAGAGGCAACATAAAGATAACATACTGGGTGCAAGGTCCTGTACTGAGAACTTTGAAAGCATTAATTCATGCACTCCTGACAAATAACTTTAATAGGTCATTCCTGCTAAGATTCTAATTTTACCTGGGAAGAAACTAGCACATTATACAAGTTCAAAGTCACCAAGCTTGCCCAAGATGTAACAATTAGGAAGCTATAAAGCCATGCTTGAATTAAGGTATTTCCAACTCCAAAGTCCTTGTCAAAACACTGTCCTCTGCCTTATCACATGAGGATTTCTTCATTCTCACGGTGATGTGCCAGTAAATCTCTATAAGTCATTAAGACTATAAAGGTCATTAAGATAACATATTTCTCTAATAATCTAATTCATCATAAAGGGACCTAAGTACCACAAAGAATCTAGTGGCCTGACATTCGCAGTTGTGACTCAATTCCCCTATGGTGCTTCCATTTCTACTGTCCCCCGGTTTCTCAGGCATCCCTGACCCAAGCAAACCCCCTTTGTACTCACATCTTGCTCTATACACCTTCCATTTTCCTTCAAAGGCTTAAAAAAAAATAGCTGCTTTTGTTGGGTTTTAAAAACTGCTGCAGTAATATGAATAGAATATTGGAATCATAGATTCTTCTTAAATGGTCAGAGGGGAATTAGGGTATTTGTCAGGTCTAAGCTCTCTGTGGTCTCCTGAGGCTGTGGGATACATTTTCTGCAAGGTAGGAAAGAGCAGACATGCTGAAAAATGTTGAATAGATTTGTTTATGAGCCAGGAATGAAGGTCATATTTCGCCTTTTCAATAGGAAAAAATCCTAGGCAATCTTTTGTGTTGAAATATAAAATTATTTCATCCTTTCAATTCTGTGCTGCTTTTCCGTGGTATAGGTTGCTCTCTTGCATTTCACAGGAAGACACGCTGGCAACAACCTAAGCCTTATCTTGCTTCATTGTAGCTACTTGCTTTCTCATTGGCTGAACTGATGAAGACTTCAGGTCAAATTTCAATATAAGTTTTCACTTATTTTTGTGTCCAGACAAAAGCTTTCAAATAAATGTTGGAAAACTGCAGCCACACATTTCACCCATAAACACACACACAAAACCCTAGGGTCTGACCACTTAGGTAAAGATGAATGCAGTCATGTTTATTCTATAGACTGGTTACAAAAAAATGTATGGAATAATTTATTTTTATATAAAGGCATATGCTTGCCTTCTTTAGTTGAATATATGTTTTTGCCCAAGTGAGCTTCTCACAGAGATGCAAATATTCTATAGAGCATTTTGGGTAACGTGATGGTGAACTTTATGTCAAGTTGACTGAGCTAAGGGATGCCCAAAGAGGGTAAAACATTATTGTTGTATGTATCTGGGTGAACATTTCCTGAAGACTTTGGACTGAGCACAAAAGATGCCGTCATTAATATGAATGGCATCATCTGGGCCACGGAGGGCCCCAGTAGGACAAAAAGGTAGAAGAAGGGCTAATTCGCTCTCCCTTTGACCTGGGACATCCATCTTCCCCTGCTCTTGGACATCAGCACTCATAGTCCTTGGGTTCTTGGACTTGGACTGCAACTTACACCATTGACTCCCCTGGTTCTCAGGACTTTGGTTTGGATAGAAATCACACCACCAGGTGCGCTGGGCCTTCAGCTTGCAAGGAACAGATCATGAGACTGCTTGGCTTCCATAATCATGTGCCCCACCCAATCCCTCATAATAAAGCTCTTGCTATATCTATATACCATTTATTATTTCTGCTTCATTGGAGAACCTTGACCAATGCAGGCAAATAGTGATAAATCCACAGAAGCAAACTGGATAACAAGGATTTGTAAAATAAATGAGGTTAAGTATTTACCATCCTGCACATTGAACCACCCAATTAGCTCTATACTGGACCAGTGTAATCTCTAAGGGTCAAGAGGATGACAGAACTCTGGGGAAGATCAGGACAGAAGGTTCAGGTGGATCAGAGCCAGTAATATCATTTCTGCACACTATAAATGCTAAGTAAATCATTTTTATATGAAGGCATATGCTTTCCTTATTTAGTCAAATACATGTTTTTGCCCAAGTGAGTTTCTCACAGAGGATACAAATATTCTATAGAGCACTTTGGGTAAGGTGATGGTTAATTTTATGTCAAGTTGACTGAGCTAAGGGATGCCCAAAGACGGTAAGACATTATTGTTGTATGTATCAGAGTGAATGGTTATATCTTTTGCATGTATCTGGGTAAATCATGTACGTAAATATATGTGTGTTAACAGAAATCACATGTATACATGTATGGATGTACAGGGCCAAATAAAATTTTTTATTACATTTATCTTTTAGACATTAACATAATTCTCTACAAATCTCGTTAAAGATGTTAACATTCTCTCCAGAACATATTTAAAGGCATGTGTACCTCAAAAATTGTACCATTGGGATAGGAGACATGAATGTCATAAAGTCCATCTAAGCAGCATTGATAAGAACTTCATAGTCCATAGATGAGGAGGAATAACCTACTCCCTACAGAAAGCCCTCCTTCAACGAACTGCTGTTCTTTCTACAACCCTATTATGGGAAATAGGACTTGTGTTCCACACTGCAAGCTTTCCCCAAAGCCTATAAACATTTAGAAACACTAGTATGTGCCAGCAAAGTTGCTATAGTAAGTTTTCATATGACCTTTGGTGGTCGATGAAATTTCACAAATATGTATTTTGCAAATGACTAATAAAGTAGTACTAAGAGCTTCCTCAAAATTCTTTTAGTGCTATGAGTCCAAGATTCTGAGAATATTTTGTTCACATTTTGCCATTGTTTATGCCACGGGTGTCAACAAAAAGTATACATATTTTAAGAGATCTTGTTGGAAGTAAAATTGATCATTCCCAAAAGGTATACAAATTAGGTTTAAAAAAAAAAAAAAACCTCTGCGTAACAAGTCTAGCTCCACTTGACCAGTAACAGTACCTTCAATTCAACTTCAAAAATTAATACCCAGGTGACCTTTCCTGAAAGGCGAATACTTTTTTTTGGCACTATCTGTATAGAGGGGCTATGCCAAAAGTCTCCCCTGAAGTTGCCATATATAGGAAAATGGGAAATAGTAGTTAAATGTAGCTTTATTTATAAAATATTCATTGTGAAATTTTACAAAATATTTACAATATTCTCTACAGTTTAACCACCTCTTTGTAAAATTTTGTAATGAATACTTTTTAAATAAAGGAAGATCCACTACAATTTCTCATTTCCCCTATGTATGGCAACTTTAGGAGTGACTTTTGGGACACCCTGTACATTTCTAAAATATTTACAAATTTGTATTTGTGGTATACGTTTTATATCATTATATCTTTTGTACCACTTGTTTAAGCATTAAGATGTTTAAAGATTAGATCTACCTTATCTCTCTCTTTTATCATTAGAGCACATATATTACATGAGTTTAAAAACAACTAAATTCAAGAAACATATGGAGTAGCACTGTAATTTTTAGTACGGTCTACATACATACATTGTAGGATGTTCACTTGGAGCGTTTCTTTTTTTTTCTTTGAGATAGAGTCTCACTAGGTCACCCTGGGTACAGAGCTGTAGCATCAGAGCTCACAACAACCTCAAACTCCTGGGCCCAAGTGATTATCTTACCTCAGCTCCTCAACTAGCTGGGACTACAGGTGCCCACCACAATGCCCAGCTATTTGTTGTTACAGTTGTCATTGTTGTTTAGCTGGCCCGGGCCGGCTTGAACCTGCCAGCGTCAGTGCATGTGGCTGGCACCACAACCACTATACTACCAGTGCCGAGCCATACTTGGAGCTTTTTCAATTCTCAAAAGACAGACTTGTCATTGAAACAAACAAAAAAATCTACAAGTTAGTTTAGGATTTGTCATAGTGAATACAGTCTTGGACCCTTGAGGATCCTGAAGCCAAGTTGAGTCCACACAACTGCAGAGGACCTAATAATTTGGGACAATTAGAAAATTGTTCTTCTACCAAGTAGCTGTGTGTAGAGCAGTTTATTCTAGCCCCAATCCTGCAACTAATGGTTTGATGCTGAGGAAACCATCTAACATCTTAAGACATCCATTATTTTTTTTGCAAAGAGACAAAATTTTAAAGGGAGTCCCTATTCCCTTTTGGCACTAAACTATGGTTAGTCCATATAGTGGTCAGTGACTAGCCAGTTGGGGAAAAAAGCTCAGTGGCTGTCCCCATGTAACACTTGCCTTCTAGTTGATTATACCAATGAGAGGCTGGTAAACTCACCAGGAGGGGAAGGAAGGAAGCCTTGATTTATAGCACTTGTCAGTTTCCATGGTGTAAATATTCCCACCTTTGCCATTTTCAAGGGGCCTAGGTAATGTCAATGACCACAATGATTAGAAGAAAGGTATACATTCCACTCTGAGGAACTGGTCTAAACAGACCCCAGCACACCTGTGACTCCATTCCCACACCTAAGGCTTAGTCTCAAACGACCAATGAAAAATATCCTTTACCACTTTAAACTGATGCCTTCATAACAAACCAAACCAAAGGTCTGCTGAAGAACATTTTCCTATTTTGGATGAAATGATACACAGTACCCATTTGTTTTGGCCTTGGGGAAATAAAAGTGCAAAGTGATATCCCTAAATGAAATGCACAACACCTTCCCACTAAAGTAGGTTGCAAGTTTGCAAATTCTCATTCAACACAGGAGCTGAAGTGATTCCTTTCATTCAGATAGGCTGGAAATATTTCTTTTAACATCACACCACATTTACACAAAATAAAGTTGAAGAACAACCTAAAGTTGGAGAAGTTTCAAATGAATAATCCAATTGAACATATGCAGAAAACTACAGAAAACAGATCTTGTTTCCCTGAAGGCATCACTAAGATCTTGCCAGACCTTCACCATTTATAGTATCAGCCATATTTAGAGACTAGATGCTAGGTCCCTCTGCAGGAGAATGTTCCATGGATCTTGGTTCCCAGTGCCAAGAGTGAACACTGGTGCCAGGCTGATGATGGAGTGCTTACAAAGTGATCACCATCAACACACGTTTGTTGCAGAACAAAGCACATAAACCTTAGCAGAATACGTCTCCAAGGGTCAGGTGGGTCCCTCTCCCTGAGTGGAGAAGAGACCCTGATGTTTGAACACCTCTTCATGACAGGCTGACTAAGCTGGTTTGTCCTGCCTTTCTCCTGCCAGGATTAGCTGTTGCCTCCTGTTTGGGTAATTGACAAGTTGGAATTATATAACAAAACTTTTTAATGCACAGGTGTCTGCCTTGGAACCATTCCAAAGAACCCATGAGGTTTGAAATATGCAATTTTTGTTTTAAATTTCAGATTACTGTGAGGGTACAAATGATTAGGTTACACTATTTGCATTAGTTAGGTAACATCCAAGTTGCAGTCATGCTCTTCACCCAGGAGATATGCCAATACGCTTACATTGTGCCCATTAAGTGAAAGCTTACCAATCCGCTTCTTTCCTTTACTCTGCACCCTACCTCCTCCTCCTTTCCCCCCACTTGAGTTTAGCTGTTTTCCTTTCATGTGGTGTTGTAGTTGTTCACCTACTAGTTTTGTATTAATATTGAGTACCCTGGATACTTGCTCTTCAATTCTTGTGATACCTTATGAAGGAGTATTCTCAACTCCATCCAGGTAAATACAATTTCATCCTTTTGTATGGCTAAATAGTATTCCATGTTATACATATACCATGAATTTTAATTATATGATAATGGGCCCAGGTCAGTATAAGGCCTATAGAGACTCCTTACTCTCTGTGACAGCTGGGAACAGTCCCTAGTGCCTACTCTCTGCTCCAGCCACACCCCAGCCTTTTCTCCTATGAAGGAGAGCAGCTGGAGGCCCAGGTGGTATGTCATGGGCCCAGCCACTGCTGCCCTGCTTGTCAGAGAGAGAAGCTGGGAGCCAAAGCAGTATGTCTCCCTCCACCAGGCAGATGAGAAAAGCTGGGGGCTGAGACCACATATCTCCCCCCTCAGGCAGGCAGCCCTAACTGGGCATGTGTGTCAGCCACCACGTCACTGGAGCTGAGCCCCTGCCACATTGCAGCTTGAGCCTGGCCATGCTTCATGCTAGGCACCCAACAAAGTGAGTTTGAAGAAAGGGTTAAGTTTGCCACCCTGTGTACCCAGAAGAAAGGTTGGGAAAAAGGTTTCCATACAGGTGGTTTATTCCCAAAAGTGATCCCAGGGAACAGCAGTAGCAGGCAGGAAAGAATGTAACAGAAAACAAAAGAAAAACAATAAAGAGGTGTGTTCTCAAGATGTTCATATTCTAGGTACCTGGACTTCAAAACTCTCGGTATGCAGAATGTGCATCAGAATTTTCTCCCATGGGCATTTATTAATCACCCTTTCTACTGCATTGGTCAAGAATCAAACAACCTCATTAAAAAGTGGGCAAAAGAGATAAGCAGAATGTCTTCAAATGAAGATATTTTAATGGCAAAAAAAAAAAAGAAAGAAAAAGAAAAAAAGAAGAAAGAAAGAAAGAAGAAAAGGGAAAATGCTCAACATCTCTAATCATCAGGAAAATGCAAATCAAAACCACAGTGAGATATCATCCAAATCCAGTGAGAAGAGTTCTTATCAAAACATCCCAAAATAACAAGTGCTAGTGTGGATGTGGAGAGAAAGGAACACTTCTATGCTGTTGGTGGGACTGCAGACCCATAGCTCTCTATGGAAGGTAGCATGGCGATCCCTCAAAGAACTAAAAGTAGACCTACCATTTGATCCAGCAACCCCATTACTATGTATTTGCCCAAAGAGGGGGAAATATTTTATCATTAAAAAAACCCATTTCTACTAGAATGTTTATAGCAGCACAATTCACAAGGATGTAAAAACAACCCAAGTACCCATCACTATCTGAGTAGATTAATCAAATGTGGGATTTATATACCATGGATCACTACTCAGCCATGAAAACATGATCTGGTGGTTTTTGCACCAACCTGGATGGAACTGGAGACCCTTCTTCAGTGAAGTATCACAAGAATAGAAAAACAAACACCACATGTAGGAGCCAGGATGCTGGGTCGCTGGCCCCAGCCCATGAAACTTCCAGGACACAGACTGCTGTATAAGCTTGGTTGGGGTATGGTTCCCCATAATTGCCGGGGAGCCTGTTGTCTCAGTCAGGTAAGGATCCCCATCAAGAGGAACTCGTTATCTCAGGTCAGAGGTGCTGGAGCGCCTCAAAGGTGCAGTAGTCAGTCTTAGTAGGAGGAGTCTTGACGAGCTGCTCCATGGCTATTAACACCACAGGTGTGGAGACTACTAAGCAATGATGTATGTTCTCTTGTGCTCTTACGTGCTGCTTGCTCTCCTGCTCTTTAACGAGACCAATCCCTTCCCCTTTCCCTTATTACCAAGTGTTTCTTTTCAGTGTCTCCTACAACCACATGTACTCAATATCAAATTGGAACTAGTTGATCAACACTTATTTGCACAGATGGAAGGAAAATGCAATGGGAATCAAGCATTGGAAGGTTGGAAGGGTTGACTTAATTCATACCTATGGGTGCAATGTACACATTCTGGGTGAAGGGCACACTTACAACTTCGACTTAAAATGTACAAAAGCAAATTATGTAGCAAAAATGTGCATACCCTTGTTATATTCTGAAATTTAAAAATAATTGTCCTATGGGAGCTTTTATATATATATATATATACACATATTATTGAAATAGAATTTACATACAATATCCTGCACATATTTAAAGCATATAATTTGATACACATACTCATAAGACTATCACCACATTCACCATTTCAAACACTCCCATTGCCCAAAAGTTTCCTCATGCCTCTCTGCCATTCATCTTTGTTCTATCTGCACCATGCAGGTAACCACTGATCAAATTTAGGTCAATACAATTTACATTCACATTTATATCCATGGATCATTTTTGTCAGAATGTGTATGATTTGCCTAGAATTTTTAAGCAAAATAGTCATTAAAACATGTCACTTTTGCAACTGGCATAGTTAATCCTCACTGTAGCAAGTAACTAAGGGTATGGATGTGGACTAGTACTGGCATATACAGCATGGGATGTGTTATCTATATAATTCCACATCTCTTTTCACATGATAGAGTTTTGTAACTCAAGAATAATCTAATCATAGCTTAAACATGTGACTTTTACTTAATGACTCTGATATTTTTAAGAAAAGCCTTACATGTTGCTATTCAAATTTATTTAATTTCTTTTACTTGCATTCTCTGAGGCCATTTCACCAAATTATTCAACCATCAAAAACAAACGTATTCAGTTGATTAAAGTTCATTTTAGATAATTCTTTAGGTATTTTTAAGAGAAAATAGCTACCCTAAGGGAACATCTGTTCTGAGATGTTTGCAGAAAAAATTGACGTAGGACAAATGTTTAAATATTTTTAAGAATAATTCCATGAAGGGGAAGCTATTCTGCATGCATAGTTATGGGAATAATGATCTTGTTGAATGTTAAGAATATTAAATAGTAGAATTAAAAGATAGTAAGTAAAAGCTGTTCTCTTAGGCTTAAAATTTTGATTGATAATAAATCCAGTATTTTCATTTTTGTTCATGGGCTTTTGTGAGTTAAGTAAGGTGTGCATTAACTTATTTGGTTCTCTCTGTATTTTACCTGATAACACTATCTAACAAGGATTTCTGAGGCTGATGATAAAGATATTTTTGAAATAAATAGTTATGAAAACTGACGCACCACACATGTGTGTATGTACTCGATATATTTAAGCTCTAAACTAAATAGCTTGCTGCTATCAGCCTGCCTCTCTACCTCAAACAAAGTCACTGCCAAGTATTGTCTAAAATAGAAGTATAAAACTAGGTGTAGTGGAGGATGTACAAGAAAGAAAATAAAGGGGAGACTACTCTGTCAGCAAAAGAATTGTGACTTGCTATCATAAAAGACGAACGTGGTGATAGTTTTATGGATATATATATATATATATATATCTCAAATTATACACTTTACATCTGTGCAGGATATTGTAAGTATAAATGATATTTTAATCATATATATATATGTCTTTTAAGAGAATTTATTCAAAAATCTATAGTGTGTGAATTATTTCTTTTGGTGGATTTTCTTAGAATATTTTCCAAGAGGTTAAATATTTCTTAGAATATTTCCAAGAGGAAATTACAGCCAAAATAGTATATAAATTTTATATCCATTCCTCTTGTAGCAGATAGACAATCCAGAATGCTAACTACATACAGCACTATAAAATTGTTGTTTTATAAAGAAATAGCAACTATAAATTACTTGTGTATGGCACTGTAAAATGGCTAGAATTTCAGCTTTGAAAGAAAAGAGATCTAGGTTTGAAACCTAGTTTTATCCTCTTCCCTCTTAAAGTCTCACTCAGTCACCCAGGGTAGGTAGGTAGATGTAGAGTGCTAGGGCATCATAGCTCACAGCAACTTCAAACTCTTGGGCTCAAATGATCCTTTTGCCTCATCCTCCCAAGGAGCTGGGACTATAGGTGCCCACCATAATACCTACCTATGTTTTCTATTTTTAGTAGAGACTGGGTCTTGCTCTTGCTCAGACTGGTCTTAAACTTAGCTCATGCCATCTACCTACTTCAGCATCCCAAAGTGCAAGGATTACAGGCATGAGCCACCACCACTGCATCCTGCTCCTTAAAGACTTCTTAAATTCCACAATCCTACACTTCCACATACAGAAAAATAAGTATAATAATGCTTTCTTACAGGTACACTGTGATTCTCAGTGAGATGACTCGGGTCTAGCACAAGAGGGCTACAGTATTATTAAATTAATTGGGGGTTTTATTGTTGCTGTTTTCTTATTATTCATAATAGTATTAAAACCTTTCCACTTGAGAGAGGGAAATTCAATTTATTTCATGAAAAATAATTTTAATATTAAAATACCCAAGGTACTTTTAATTAAAGTTAATATATGAAAAATATATGGGAGGATCCAAGACTTTCACTGACACTTAAGACTGTCTCTCTCTGGCACCCGAAGACAGCTGAGCCAGCGCCTCCCACACAATGTCTTCCTTTATTCCTGCCTGAATGTTCTTGATACTTGCTGCCATCCATCCATGTGTCACCCTTCATCATAAACTTCCTACTCACTGAGAGGATTGCACCCTTTTCTCTATTCACAGGCTTTCAAAATCTATGAAAGCCCCCAAACCACTGCCAAAAGATACAGAAAAATCTTTTTGTCTGTGTGCCACAGAAGGGATTAATTTTTTTGCCATAAATAATTGTATGAACTTATATTTGCAATATGTATTTCTAATGAAAAATAAGTTAATTTTATTTTGTAGATGAATACTGTAATCCCATTATCCAGAAGACTAAAGAATGAATATAAGAATGCAAGTATTTTACCAAGATGAAATGGTGTTTCCTTCTCTCATTGACTCTCCAGCATAAGCTCGTCTTTAGGCATTTTGGGGACAGGCAAATCATTACATTGTAGGTGTGTGTTATCCAGGTCAACCCAGTATTAAGGGAGCATAATGGAATCTTAAAGGAGAAAAAATAATTACACTAAAGCAAAATGCCATATCTTCCTATTTCCTAAATATTTCTTCTTGGGGTTATTTTATTCATGAGTTTTTCTCAGTGTCACTTCTGAAGGCCCCTCTTTTCTGTCTTCATGATTTCAATAATATTATATACATACAAAACTCTCTAGTAATAGCAAAAATAGCACTAGTAATATTTATTATTTCCTCTTAGCCAGCCAATGTGAAAGTAAACAGCACATGTTATCTCCATTATAAACAAAGAAACAGAAAGCAAGGTTATATAACTTGCTCAAGCTTACTAGGCAGTAGGGAAGAAGGAAGGACTGAAGACCACCAGGACATAGGGAGTTCTTAAGTTCTAGTCAGTTTAGTTTCATAAAAGTCATCTGTAAATAAGAGGTTTAGACAAAATCCTCCTTAATGATCCTGTCTCACATGACATGTCATAGCAGGGGAAAGGTAGGCATTGCTCTACAAAAGAGACGTAGAAAGGTTGAATAACTCGGTCAAGTTGGATTAGGACCCAGGTTTGTCTAAGTATAAAGCTATTCACTTCCTACTATGTTAATCTGCCAAAATTATAGGTTGTTCATTAATCCAACATGTTTCTGATTGATGTATAGCAATGATCTCTAGAAACATTCCTTTACCCTAAGAATTTTTTTCTAACTCTTTTCAAGGCAAAGAAGTTAAGGGCTATCAAAACAACTTCTAAGAAGTGCAGAAATATTAGATTATATAGATTCTAAAGCCTAAGACAGTTTTAGTTTTAAGTCTAAGACCCTTTACAAAATTTCTGAAGGTGCCAACCTGAATGTATCTCTCTTTCCCTCCAGCCTCAGACATATCTCCCTGTACTCTCTTATGGGATACAGTTTTGTACCAGAGAAAAAAGATGCTTGAGAGGCAAAAAAAAGAGGTAAGGTAAATAAACATTTATTTAAAAATCCTAAATTTTCAAAAAATTGGCAGTTTGTTGTTTATTCTGAAAAAAAAAAAAAAACAGGTGGGTCTTTAATAAGTTTATTTTTATTTCAACCTCCAGAAAATACTTTCTGTCTCATGAATTAAAAAGTGGAAAACAAATAATAGAGAAGCTTACAATGAAGTATAAATGTTCTAGAATAATTATTAAGAATATAAATTATTTAAAAATTTAAAAGATAATATCATAAGATTATACTTTGAAGTTTTTCCTCTGAATACTTCACAATAACGGTTGTACACTAAAATCTAAACATGAAAATGTGGCAACACT
This sequence comes from Galagoides demidoff, assembly GCA_963574575.1. Taxonomy (NCBI): domain Eukaryota; kingdom Metazoa; phylum Chordata; class Mammalia; order Primates; family Galagidae; genus Galagoides; species Galagoides demidoff. Next base: position 55,474 of record CAUYQV010096759.1, read on the forward strand.
AAAAGTAAACAAAACAAAAAGAAAGATATATACCAGTCAAGTCCCAGCAGGAAATAGATGGCACCCTCCAAAGAGCTTAGACTGTAATGCATTAAATGAGGAGACCGTGTGGGAAGTATAGGCAGGATCAAAGGAAGGAGTGAGGGAGGATGAGTCACCTGGGGCAGGCAACAGTGGGAAGCCCCAAGAGTTAATAGTAAGGAACAATGATATCAGGGTAAGTAAGAACCAAAACTCTCCTAAAGGTAAACTTACTAAGGGGCATAGCAAGATGCCAAAGAGAAATTTCTAGTTATCATTCCTCCAGATAAAGACCAAAGTTATAATAACAACTATCCACACAAGCAAATACCCTCAGAAGAGCCAAAAAATCAGATAAGCCATGACATTGCCAGGTTTTTAAATTATATCTAGAAAAGAAGAACTGAAAAGGGCAGAAAAGGCAGTTTTGCATTGCCTATACCACCCCTTCTCTGTCCTCCAGCAGTGCCACACCAGCATCCTAGTGGACAGAGAATCTGTGTGCCTCTAGGAGGCAGAGTGAATTGGGGGACTATGTGTTGACACTAAGGACCACCCAACACAGGGCAGAATTCTAGCAGTGCCCACGAGGGAGAAATTAGACCAGCACAGTCAGTAACAAATCCTCTGCCGTACAACCTGAGTTACAGCTAGCTCCGCCATCAGCAGTCAGAAAGCAGTCTGAGACCTGGGTTAAATTTATTAGGTATTTGGGCCATGAAGGCTGCAGTCCTTGGACAATTACTGGGACTGGGCTGGCTTGGAGCCAGTAGACTTGGAGTGAAAATGAACTAGTGAGACACCAGCAGTGTCAGCTGAGCTAGTGCCTGTGTCACTCCTACCATAAATACAGGCAGTTTGGCTCAGGGAATCTTCTTCCACCTGTGTAAAGAAAAGAAAAATGCTCAGAGAACTTTGTTTTACAACTTTACTACTACTACAAGCTCAGCTACTATAAAATAAACTACAAGCAGATTCTTCTGGACCCCTCTGGGCTAGAAGGAAACATGTTGCCTTGAAAGGAAAATCCCAGCCCTGGCAGGATTCATTACCTGCTGACTAAAATACCCTTGGATTTAATAAACATCAAAGGTAGCCAGGTAACAGTCACCATGAGCTTTGAGTGAGACAGGGTTTGCTTCAGGTATGAATGGTGCTGGTGGCCATGAGGGAGTGTCTGTGTCACTCTCCCTCAATTCTCACAGCCCAGCGCAGATAGTGAGGAAGAGAGTGAGAGATGTTGCCTCATGATCCAGGAAAATCTTCTGTATCTTACCCAATCCTCCCATGGCAGTACCACCAGGAGTCTTGAGAGTCACAGCATGACTAGGCTTAGGACACACCCAGTGTTGATATGACTGTAGTGATCAAAGACTTAGAACACAAAATTCAATTCCCTTTGAATACCTAGAAAGCCTTCTCAAGAAGGATGGATTTCAACAAGCCCAGACTGTGAAGATTAAAGTAAATACTTATCTCTTTAAATGCCCAGATATTGATAAAAATCCACAGGCATCAAGAACACTCAGAAAAACATGACCTCATCTAACGCACTTAATAAGATACCAGTGACCAATCCTGGAAATGGTATGTGACATTTCAGACAAAGAATTCAAAATAGCTGTTTTGAAAATCACAATGAACTTTAAGACAACACAGAGGAGGAATGAAGAAGACTATTAGAGAAATTTAGCAAAGAGATTGAAATAATTTTTAAAAATCAAGGAGAAATTCAGGAAATTCAGGAAAAATTCAATTGAGAAACTGAAAAATCCATTAGAGTCTCTCAACAGCAGACTTGACCTAACAGAAGGCAGAACTACTGAGCTTGAAGACAGGCCATTTGAAAACACAGAATCAGAAGAGAAAGAAGAAAAAGAAGCATGCCTACAAGTCTAGAAAACAGCCAGAGAAGAGAAAATCTAAGAGTTATTGGCCTTAAATAGGAGGCAGAGAGAGAGACTGGGATAGCAAGTATACTCAAAGAAATAATAACAAGAAATTTTCCAAACCTGGAGAAAGATATGAATATTAATATACAGGAAAGTCATAAAACACCAAGTAGATTTAACCCAACAAGACTAGTGCAAGGTATTTAATATTGAGTTACCAAATGACACAGATTAAAAAAAAAAAAAAAAAAAAGGTCCAAAGGGAAGCAAGAAAAATGACAAAAAATATACATATAAAGAAGTTCTGACACACATGGCAGCAAACTTCTCAGTGGAACCTAACAGGCCAAGAGAGAATGATATGACATTTTGAAAGTGTTGAAGGAAAAAAAGTCTTAACACTAGAATATAATTATCCTGCAAAAATATCCTTAAAATATATAGGAGAAATAAAGACTCCCAGACACACAAAAGTTGACTGATTTCATCATCCCCAGAACTGTCCAATAAGAAATGCCAAAAGGATTTTTTCAATATGAAAGAAAAAGATGCTAATAAACAATAAACAATTATCTTAGTGTATATAACTAAGGGATAACAATAGGTATACAAGTATAGAGGTGCAGTGCATAAACCACATATATTTTGTGTAGGAACCCTAAAACATAAACTTATAAAAAATAATTACAACAACTTTTTGAAAGGTAGAGAGTAGAAAAAGATATGGATGGAAACAACAAAAAGTTAAACAGCAGGGGCTTGGAGTGAAGGGCAGAATTTCTGCTAGATTTCTCTTTGCTTGCTTATTTCTTTGTTTGTTTGTAGACAGTGTCATCATATGCTTAAAATAATTGGTTATAAAACTTTTTTTGCAACTTTCCTGGCAACCTCCAATCAAAAAACTTACAACAGATACACACAAACTAAAAATAAAGAAAATTAAAACACAAGACCACAGAAATTCACTTTTAACTAAAGAAGACAGGAAGTAAGGATGAAACAAAAAGTGGGCTACAAAACAACTAGAAATCAATTAACATGTCTGGAGTAAGGTCTTACCTATCAGTAACAACACTGAATGGGAAAGAACAACTCTCCAGTCTAAAGACATGGAGTGGCCAAGTGGATATAAAAGTAATAGCCAACTATTGTTGACTACAAGAGACACACATGATCTACACAGAAAATAAAGGGATGGAAAAAAATACTCCACTCAAATGGAAACCAAAAAAGAGCAGGAGTGCCTAGCCATAGATAAAATAGATTTCAAAACAAAAACTGTGAAAAGAAACAAAGAAGATTATTAGATAATGATAAAGGGGTCAATTAAGCAAGAGGATATAACAGTTCTAAATACATAAACACCTAACACTTCAACACAGAGATACAGAAGCAAATAAGGGTGTCCATAAAGTTTGTGTGCAATTTAAAATGGTGGGCAATTGAGGGAGAGAGAGATCCCAATACAGAAAATATGGGAGACCTCTAAACTTCACTCTCAGTATCCAGTACACCCTCCAGGCCAAAAAAATTGACAAAGAAACATTGCACTTAACCTGAACTATAAGCCAAATATGCCTGACAGATATTTATAGAATGTTTCATCCAATAGCTACAGGATACACTTTCTTCTCAACTCATAGATCATTCTCAAGACAATATGTCAGCATGAAACAAGTCCCTCAAAATTCAAAAGTATTGAAATCTTACCATGATTTCAATTTTGACAATATTGAAATAAAACTATAAATAAATAACAAGAAGAACACTGGAAAACATACAAACATAGGGAAATTATACAATATGCTCCTCAATAACAATTGGGTCAATGAAGAGATTAATAAGGAAATTTTAAACTTTCTCAAAACAAATGAAAATGAAAACACTATACAGAAAAGCCTATGGGATACAGAAAGGCAATAATAAGAGGAAAGTTTATAATAATAAGGCCTACCTCAAAAGTAGAAAGCTTTAAATAATCTGACAATCCATCTCAAAGAACTAGAGAAACAATAACAAACCAAATCCAAAATTCACAGAAGAAATTTTAAAAATAACAGAAATAAATGAAATTGAAACCAACAAAATACAAAGCGTCAATAAAATTGATTTTTTTAAAAGATAAAATTGACACATCTTTAGCTAGTCTAAGACAAAAAGCAGAAAAAACACAAATAAAAACAGGAATGAAAAGGATATACTACAACTGATACTGCAGAAATCCAAGGGTCATCAGAGAATACTATGACCAATTATATGCCAAAAATTGAAAATGAGAAGAAATCAATAAATTCTTAGACATAACACAACCTAGCAAAATTGAACCAGGAAGAAACCCAAAATCTAAACAAACCAATGACAAGAAACGGGATAGATATAGTAATAAAAATTCTTCCATCAAAGAAAAGCTCAGAACTCAATAGCTTCACTACAGAACTCTACCTAGCATTCAATAAAGGATTGATATCAATCTTACTTAAACCATTCCATAAAATTGAAGAAATACTCCAAACCTCCTTCTATGACACCTGTATCACCTAACAACAAAACCAAAGACACAAGGAAAACAGAAAACTATGGAACAATGTCTCTGATGAATTTAGACACAAAAATTCTCAAGCAAATACTTGCAAACTGAATTCAACAACACATTTAAAAAATCATTCATTGTAATTGAGTGGAATTCATTCCAGGAATGCAAAGATAGTTCAATATGCACAAATTAATGTGATAGATACACCCTATCAACAGAGTGAGGGACAAAAATCATGGATCATTTCAATAATGCTGACAAAACATTTAATAAAATTCAACATCAAAAATGAGTATAGAAGGAATTTACCTCAACATGATTAAAGCCATATATGACAGAACCACAGTAAGTATCATACTGAGTGGGGAAATACTAAAAGCTTTTCTGTTGCTGTTCCACTTTGGTGGATGGACTGGCAAAAAAGCAAGTGGAAAGAAAGCACTCACACTCAGCCCTTAGTAATGTAATAACCTATGAGGCTGGGAGAGGTGAGCAATTTCACATGCACGAAGAATGGCAAGGAAGTGCTGCCTGGAATGAAAACCTCAAGGGTCTTTTATTGAGCCAAGTTAAGTATAGAAAGAAAGAACTTTACCCTGGTGGTAAAGAGTGAGGAAGTAATGAGAAAAAGCAGAAGAAAACAAATGTCACATAATCACAAAATCATAAAACAAAAGTAAGAATGAATACAATGTTTTAAAGGTAATCTATAACTTTCCTAACTTACCCTATTGATCCCAATCTATACTTAGACTTTCCCAGTCAGATCCTAATCTTTTATTTGCTAAACATTTTGTTTGAACACCCTGCATGGTACTAACCAATGTCCTGTGCAGTGTGGGGAGTTGCCAAAGCCCCAGCTGTCACCATTAAGGGCTTAAGAATGTTAGCTCTGAGCAATCTATGTTGCTTAACATCCCGTTTAACCCCCCAGGTTTCTACAGCCCTGCACTGTGTGCAGCAAGGGGAGGAGAAGTGTTCTGCAAAACCCAGACTTTTATCCAGGGGACCTCCAGGATGTTAGCCTAACCTAGTTTCTGTCCCTAATCTTTCACCCACACTTTTCCTTTAAGATCTAGAACAAGACAAGGATAGCTGCTTTCATGGCCATAATTCGACTGGATGTTCTTGCTAGAATAGTCAGAGAAGAGAATGAAATAAAGAGCACCCAAATTGGAAAGGAAGAAGTCAAATTATCCTCCTTTTTGCCAGTTATTTAATCTTCCATGTAGAGAAACTGAAGAGCTCCACAAAAACAAAACAAAATAATCTATCAAAACTGATAAACAAGTTCACTCTATTAAAAATAGGAAACTATTAGCTGCATGGGCATATGCCTGCCTGTGGTCTTCAGCTACTTAGGAGTCTGAGGCTGGAGAATCCCTTGAGTTCATGAGTTTGAAGTTGCAGGGAGCCATGATAAATGCACTTGCACTTTAGCTCAGGTGACAGAGCCATACTGTGTCTGATGAGAAAGAAAAGCAAAGAAAAACAACCACAAGTGATCTCATAGAGATAGAGTACAGAGTGATGGCTGCCAGAGGCTGAGAAGAGTGGCAGTGAGGAGAGAATAAAGTGGGTATGGTTAACGGGTGCAAAAGTATACTTAGATAATTAGATATCCCTGGAAATAATACAAAGCAGAACAAAGTGACTATAATCAACAATAAATTTGAATATCCTTTAAAATAACTAAAAGAGTGAATTGGAATATTTCTAATACAAAGAAATGATAAACCCCTGAGGTGATGGACATGACAATGACCTTGATGTGAATAATCCATATTGTATGTCTTAAAAAACAAAAGACCACATGTACCCTATAAAGATATGTCACTATTATGTTCCCATAATAATTAAAAACTAAAAATAATGAAAGAAATCTCAGTCTCAGAAAATAAGTAAACATATTAATACTGAGGTGAATTTGCTAAAATTAAACATATTTAATTATTTATTTTTAAAGCCACCCTTGCCAGTACTATAAACCAGTAAGACTCACTGACCTCAGATATTTTCAATCTAACTGTAGTGCCTCAGTTTGTCCTAGGCCTTTGTCTTTCATATTTTATACAGCAACCATCTTACTTATTACCCTTTGGTCTCCCTTCATAGACAAAAAATCCAATTCCTTATCCTTCGTACCCATTTATATTTCTTTGCAACAACCGAATTTACTAGAGTCCCAACAAAAAATTATTTTCAACTCTTAACTGCAATTATTCGCTTCTATCAGAGGCTATAAATTAACAGAGAATAAACTGAGAATTATCTGTCACAATCAAGCACCTTAGCAGAGAGCACAGTTCCATAAAGAAATGAACGCCATGGAATGTGTTCACACACGGCAGACTGAATCATCTGTCTCGATTCTTCACTGCTCTGTTGAAGTATTTTTTACTTTCACACACTTGCCATGTCCTTTTGGTGGCTAAAATATATTTCTTCATCCCTGGACTTGGGATGGACCCTATGCTACGTCTTTGGCCATTAAGATGTTGGCGCACATAAGATAAGCAGAGGTTTGAGATGCTCTTTCACAGTTCAGTGTGCCCTCTTATACTCCTATAATTGCATCAGAAAAACATGAGCCAGGTAGCCCATATCCTTTCGGTCCATAGCCCAGAACAAATAACTTGCATCAAGGAGCTTAGAGCCAGGAGCCTGAATTTCAAAGCGGGGAATCTAGCCTAATCCAGCTAATGTGCAGTTTACCTGCAAACATACGAACATTAGAATGAACATTTACTCTTCAATCCACCTAGCTAGATGTGCAGCATTATCATGGTAATAGCTGCCTAAATCACAGTGCACTCATACATATGCCTTTCACGTTCGTGAAGGTTAATATTCAACACGTACAATGAATACGGGGGACTTTATATCCTTTTCAACTTACTGATGACTCATTTTTATTGCACAAAACGTTCATCTACTTATTGTATGTGGTGTAATTATTTTAATTGATTTATAGCATGATAAGTTCAAGTAGGGAAACATTTTCAAATGTGTTTTTATAATTTAGTTTTGTTGTAGAATAAAATATGTTTTCTAGAATAATCATGCATGTTTTGACCCATGTAATCAGTTTAGGAAATTGGAATTTCAGAAAAAATAACTTTTTAAAGAGAAAATAAACATTTCCATAAAATAACACATTAACAAATAAAAACAATAAACTAGAATGTATTTTATTGTAATTTTCTTCACTATAGCAAAATCAGGCAAATCCATATATTATTTTAGGTAAAGATTATTAGCAGTCAAAACTATCCAGGGATTCACCTGGATAGAATATTGTCTTAATTATTTTCTACATTTATATATTAAGTACAGTTTTAAAAATCCTAAAAGTGTCTTTAAAAGTACTAAAATTGTCAGTGCTTTTTTGCCCTTGCTATTTTTCTGAAGTCAGTTGCACTCTGTTTTTCTTATCTGGTAACTTAGCAATCAAGGTCATTATTTTAAAGCCTTTTACCCCCACCCCCTTGAGTTATAGCCCAACAAGTATTTAAAGTTTTATTTAATGTTCCCAGAAATTTATGAATTCTCTCATTTGAAATTTATATAAGCCTTTTTAGACCAATGAAAACATGAGCTCCATTAAATTAAGGCAAATTTATAATCTTATTCATCCATTTGTCCTTGGAGATAGGTTATTATACATCATTCGGTTTGTTTACAAAATACTTCACATCACATAATGGAGTGTTATGTTGTTATCAAATTCTCAGGCAGACTGGAGAACTCTGTTGAAATTTACAGTTTTATTTTTCCCTAATATATTATGTGTTGTGTGGTACCACTTGTTCTGTCAGATTGGGAGGTCACACTAAGAGGATAATTTAAAGTTCATTAACACCTTTTTGTTGGCAATGCTAAGCTTTCCCTCACACCCTGAGCTGAATTACTTGTGTATTTCCCAGAGATTTTCTTATTTTTAAGAGAGAAGAAAGACATGTCATGTACACAGAAATCTAGATTTCTAATAGGATAATGAAACTGTAGAAAATTTAGAAGCCATCTTTTCTATTCCAAAAAAGTGCAGGATTAATTTTTAAATTTATATACAGAACAAGTAAAACTTCTTTCAGAAACTCTTTTCCAAGCCATTCAAATTTATGAAAAGTTCAGCATCAAAAGGATGTAATCAGGGAAATGCAAATTAAAATTCCAAGATGAGGTGCCACTTTCTACACTAGAATAGCTAAAATTAAGAAGAGGCCATGATCCAAAGATCCTGTTGCCAGTGGGATAACTGAAACTCTCAGAACTTTTTGGTGTGAGTGTAAAATGGTGCAACCACTTTAGAAAACATTTATCAACTTATTGCATAGAAGACATGCCAACCCATTAATGTAGTAATGCTACTGCAAAATATTTACAAATACAATTTTAAAGTATGTCCACAAAAACCTACGTATAGGAATGTTCATATCATTTTTTTGTTATAACAACCCCAAACTGAAAATAGCCTGGGATTCTACTAAGAGGAAAATGGGTGAACAAACCATAATACACACACACACACACACACACACAGATACTGCTTAATGGTAAAAAGGAATCAACTACTAACACAACACAGTTATATTGGAAAATGGGTGAACAAACCATAATACACATACACACACACACACAAATAAATGCTGTATAAATGAACAAGACAGGCAAAACTAACCTATGGTGACAGAAATCACAAAAGCAGAGAACACTGGTTCCCTTGGTGGAAGAGGGAGAATTATTTAAAGTAATGAATTATTCTTTATACGTATATACAATTATCTGTCAAACATATTAACATCTATGCATTTTGCTAAATGTAAAGTATGCCTCAATTTTCAAAATCTCTATTATAAAACTGCAAAATTCAGGATTCTGTTTACCTCTGAGAGAGGTAGCAGAACAGTCCATAGAAAGATTGCTCTGTGGCAACAATATTGGGTATCTTAAGGTTGTAAATCAAGTGATATATTTGTGGGTGTTTATTTTATCCCTATGTTCTATAATATATAGGGATTATGTATTTTGGTTTGCATTTATCAACAACTATCATAATATTTGGCAAAATTTACTCTTTTTCACTTTTCTGAAAGTTTGAGTAATGTCAGAATTATTAATATTAATTATTAACGTTTGTTTTCTTGAAATTTTTGTAGAACACTCTTTAAATCAAATGTGTCAAAATAAAAGTTTGCTTTGGGAGAAGATTTTTAACTGTTAATTTAATTCTGTCAAATGTTATAATACCATAAGATACTCATTTCTTAAATCAGTTTTCACAGTTATCTTTTTCTAGGAATGCATATATTTTGTTATAGAGTCCAAATTTATTGACACAGTGTTGACAAGATATCTGATCTTTTCAGAATCTAAACATTTTTGGTAGTTTTTTTTTCACAATATTTTTAAGTTTTTTTCTGCCTTTATTTACCTCTCTTCCCAGAAAGATTGTTAATTTCACAGGTTTTTGGCTTTTCTGATTCTCTCTGTTGTTTTCTATTTCATTAATTTCAAACCTCTTATTATTTCCTTCTGTTTTTATTTTTTTTTAATTTTTAACTTTTGGATTAGATGTTTGACTAAAGAATTTCAAAATTTCATTCTTTCTATATTTCAAAATATGAAGGGATACAAGTGTTTTTGTTACATGGATACCTTGTGTAGCACTTATGTCAGGACCATTAGGGTACCTATCACCCAAAGAGTATTCATCATACCTGTTAGGTAGGTTTTTACTCCTTCCTCTTCCTCCTTCTTGATATCCAATGACTTACTTCTCCCTGTACCCACCTGCATACATTAATTAGATACTATTTATTAGAGAGTACATGTGGTATTTGCTTTTCCCTTCTTGAGATACTTGGGATAATGCTCTCCAGTTCTATCCAAATTGCTGCAAGGCATTAATTCACTTATACATACCACATTTTTTCAATGATTGACAAGCACTTGGGTTGATTCCACATCTTTGTGATTGTGAATTGTACTGCAATAAACACTCAAATGCAGATGTGTTTTTCATAAAATTACTTCTTTCCTTTGGGTAGATAACCCAGTAGTGGGATTGCTGGAGGTCTACTTTAAGTACTTTGAGAAACCTCCTTACTGTTTTCCACAGAGGTTGTATTAATTTGACATCTCACAAACTGTGTACAAGCATTCCTTTCTCTCATGCACTTATTGCTTATTCACTTTCTAACAATGGCCATTCTATAGTAATAGACATAAGGTGATATCTCATTGTAGTTTTAATTTGCATTTACCTGATGATTAGTGATGTGTGATTTTTCTTATGTTGGTTTGTCCATCTTCTTTTGAAAAGTTGCAGTCAATGTCTTTTGCCCACTTTTTAATGGGATTATTTGTATTTTGCTTACTTGATTTGAGTTCTTCGCCAGTTCTTGATATTTATTAGCCTGTTCTTGGATGGATAGTTTGTGAATATTTTCTCCTATTCTGTAGGTTATCTATTTGCTCTATTATTATCTCCTTTGCTGTACAGAAGCTTTTTAATTTAATTGGGTTCCATTTGTTAATCTTAGTTCTTCTTGTGATTGCCTTTGGGGTCTTCATTATAAATTATTCACTGAGGCCAATGTCTAGAAGAGTTTTTCCTACATTTTCTTCTAGAATTTTATAAGCTCATGGCTTACATTTAAGTCTTTTATCTACCTTGAATTAGATTTGTAAGTGGTGAGAGGTAAGTGTCCTGGCTTGCTTCTCTGCATGTGACTGTCCAAGTTTCTCAGTATCACTTATTGAATGCTGTTGTCTGCTTTGTCCAAATCCCCCTAAGTACTGCTTTTGTTATATCTCATAACTTTATATGTAGCTTTTAATTATTATTTACTTATGTTCTCCTAACTTACATTATGACTTTTATCCTTAGAGCTTTTTACAATTTTAAGACGTTTCTTTTTTCATTTATGAGATAGGGAACCAGCAGGCCTTGCTCAACATAGAGTCACGAGAACTGAACCAAGGTCACTAATAAAACAGTGGAAAACTGGCCAAAACAAGCTCAAACCCAGATATTCAGAAAAACTGACCCCAGGTTATCCTCGCTGCTCATTATACCCTACTTATAATGTATTGACGTACTTAGGAAAACTCCTGCCAGACCAGCTCAATGACAACTTTAAAATGCCATGACTGCTCCCAGAAGTTACCCTATGTGGTTTAGACTTGGGAGGGACTTTCAGTTCTTGGAACATCCTACCCCTTTCCCAGAAGCCTAATGAATAATCCTCCGTCTGCTAAACATGAAATTAAATAGAAGCTACAAAATAAGACCCCCGCTAAACTCACAATGTGCTGTCCTTTGTTGCTCCAGGAGATAGATGCTGCTCTATCTATGAGACAGCCACTTTAGCCTTTTTTCCCTTTCTGTCTCAGTAAATTTGCTTTGGGGTCACTCTTGAATTTTTTCTCATGATTTTATTCACAATCACTTAAAATGAGTGAGATAACTTTGTAGAAGTTCTATACACATTCTACATATTTAAGTTTCCATAGATATCTATTAGACAGACCTTGCTATTTTTGCTGTTTTTATTTTCTGAGTTAATATACCTGAGGTGAATGTAAAACAAATGCTTTCTTTTAATTAATTACCATTACATAGGAGATATTAATTCAACAAATAATCATTGAGGAGTTTTCAGTATATTTTCCAACCTAGGCTCAATAATTAGAGTCATAAGATCTTTTCCTCCCAAAATATTTAGTAAACATGTTTGCCTTGTATTATAAAGATGATGACAAATAATAGAAACAAATACATACAATATTTAATAAATTGCTACTCGGGAGGCGGAGGTAGGAGACTCGCTTGAGCCCAGGAGTTGGAGGTTGCTATGAGCTGTGATGTCATGACACTCTACCCAGGGGGATAGCTTGAGGCTCCGTCTCAAAAACCTTTTTCTAATTGTGGTATTGTAATCATTATTAATAAAAAAAATCAAGTAAAATCATATTATAATATTTTTGAAAAATATTTTTAAAAATTTAAAAATATTTAAATATTAAAATATTTAAAATACTAAAACTATTAAAATATTAAAAAAAATTTTTAAATATTAAATATGCACAGGAAATTTTTATTATAAATTTAACCCAGGCTCAGCGCCTATAACTCAAGTGGCTAAGGTGCAGCCACATACAGCCTGCCAAACAACAATGACAACTACAGCTATAAAATAGCCAGGTATTGTGGCAGGCACCTGTAGTCCCAGCTACTTAGGAGGCTGAGGCAGGAGAATCACTTAAACCCAAAGAGTGTGAGGTTGCTATGAGCTATGACATCACAGCACTCTACGGAGGGTGACATAGTGATACTCTGTCTCCAAAAAATAAGAAAAGAAAAGAAAAAGAAAGAATTTTAACCCAAATTAAAATGAGATGGGCTTTGTTTCCAATTTGTTTATGGATTTGTGAGTGCATGCTACTTATTTTTAGAATTATTATTTATATCTGTGAATATATATATATATATATATATGGAGAGATATATAGTTTATATAAAAATGTGTATATATATTGGTTATATATATAACCACAGAGAAAATGGTTTACACAAATAAAGTGATGAAAATGGAAGTAGTCTGTTATAACAATGGTACTCAATTTGTTGAATACCTTCAGAGTTATAGATCACAAGTCATATCATGAACATTCAACAGAAGATAGATATTTTTAATGGTTTACCAATGAACAATGCAATTCTTTCTCTAAAAAAAAAAAAGCAAAATTAAAACCATCTGACTCACCAAAGGATTTCTTAGTTGTTGTGAATCATTCACTTTCCCAATTTCTGGGAACTATACAAAAAATGGCCAAAAAATTTCCTTAAAACTTTACCAAGACTTATTAAAGGACTACTAATTACCCATGTAAAGTATTTTGCTAGAATTGCCATATTAATCAATATGGTTTAGAAAGGGTTGAAAATAACAAAATTCTAACTTTAAATACACACTCTTTAGTAAATTACATATGAAGAAATTACTTAAAGTTTAAATGTATATTTTTCAAGGTAGAGAATGCCATATTTAGCTCTCTACAATTATTTTTCAAATTTCTTAAATATAATCAGCAAAGCTAGTCTTCCTTATAAAGCCAATGAAATTTATTTTAAATTACGTAAAGTATGACTTTATTTTTCAAATAAAATAAACATTTTAATACAGATCCCCATGAAAATATGTCATTTCTAATTTCCGTCTCTAAGAAAGATCAGGAAGCTACACATGGATCAGATGTCTCGGTGAAACACTTATTTATGTGCTGTCTTAGATTTCTCATTCCAGAATATATGCCTTTGTTTTATAAAGTGAAGAAGGGTAATTTGTGTAAGGGAATATGGGGAAAATTAGCATTTTTTTCACCAACTTAGTAGAAATTATTTTTAGAAATAGAAGCATTTTCAGAAAATTATTTTAGGAAAAAGTTAACAGGAAAATTTGAGAATTGGGGAGTTAATCCTTTGAAAACTAGGGTGACCATACTATTTATTAGCCCAACTAGTACAATTCAGAATAAAGGGGTCTATCAAGGATGTACTAAATAAACTAGAATATATGTGGTAAATTATCTTGAAATTTTATGTCCATACAGCCTTTGAAAAAATCTTTATATGCTCCACATGCCTACATTTTTGACTGGAAAACTTTTGCCCAGACTATGGAGTTGGGATCTTTTGCTAAAATCTATTGAGTGAAAATTATGACAAAAGAGTGATATTGTGTGCTTTACATGTTTTATATCAGATAATCTTTATAATAAGACTCCACACATAGGTATGGAGACTCTATTATTATTGTGTCCATTTTACCTGTGAGGAAAATGGAACACAATGAGATACAAAAAAAAATAGTATGTATGTCTACATAGCTATTTGATCCTAAATCTGTCATGTGGCGGAGTTCTATGACTGTATTCTCTTTTATACTCTACTGTGAGACTTCTATGTAGTGTCAGCAAATATAGGATAAAATAAGGGAGCCTGACACTATTAATCTTCATTGCAAAAAACTTGTTTTACCAATTCATTCTTTTATTCAGGTTTTCATATTAGTCATTCTATTCAATTCACATACTAAGACCCTGTTACATAATAGCCATGTGTTAGAACTTGAAATGCTGCTTCAGTTTGTTTGCTGCTGTGTAAGGCTATAGGTTTACCCTTCAAGAACAAATAAGCTAAAAAAAGAAATATAATCAGAGTACACAGGTTTCGTTTTTACCTAACTCTTTGAATCACAAATTTAGTTATTGGTCCAGAAACAGATACATAGAGCAATAAAATAGAACAGAGAGCCTAGAATAAATCCACACTTACAGACAATTGATTCTCAATGTAGGAACCAAGAACACATTGTGGGGAAAAGGTAGTCTTCTCAATAAACACTGCTAAGAAAACTGAATATTCACTTATAGAAGAATGAAATTAGATCCATATCTCTCACCATCAACAAAATTCAACTCGAAATAGATTAAAGACTTAAACGTAAGACCTGAAACTATAGGACTACTGGAAGAAAACTACTACTAGAAAAAACACATAGGAAACACTTCAGGACATTGATACAAGCAAAGATTTTATGGTTAAGTCATCAAAAACATAGGCAACACAAAAATGGGCAAAGGAGACTGTATTAAACTAAAAAGCTCCTGCACAGTAAAAGAAACAATCAATGCTATGAAGATAGAAACTGTAGAATAGGAGAAAACATTTGTAAATTATCCATCTGACAAAGAGCAGATATCTGGAAGGAATATACAAGGAACTTAGACACACAGAGCTAAATACATAATCTCATTTAAAAGTGAGCAAAGAATCTGAATAAACTTTTCTTGAGGGAAGAGATACAAATAGCCAACAGTTGTATGAAACAAATGCTCAACATTACTAATTGTCAGGGAATGTAAATCAAAATCATCTTACTCCAGTTAGAATGACTATTATAAAAAATAATAATAACAAATGCTGGCAAGGATATAGAGAAAAGGAAGCTTTTATATAGCACTGGTGAGACTATAAATTAGTATGCCATTATGAAAAACAACATGGAGGTTTCTCAAAAAACTAAAAAGAGAACTACCATATGATCCAGAAATCCCACTACAGGGTATTTACCCAAAGAAAATGAAGTCAGTGTCATCAAGGGAATACTTGTACCTTTATGTTTGTTACAGAACTATTCACAAAAGCCACAAAATGGAATCAACTTAAGTTTCCATCAACGGATGGATAATGAAAATGGGATGAATACACACAACAGAAAACTATTCAGTCATAAAAAAGAATTAAATCCTGTCAATTGCAGCAACATAGATGGAACTAGAAGTCATTATGTTAAGTGAAACAGGGCACAGATAGACAAAAATATGTTCTCCCTTACATATAGGAGCTAAAAACGTTAATCTTATGAAGGTAGAGAGTAAAATTATGGTTATCAAAGGCAAGGAAGGGTGAGGAGGATGAAAAGAGATTGGTTAAGTGTATAAACATACAAATAAGTAAATAAATGGAATAAGTTCTAGTGTTCAATAGCACAATAAGGTGAATATAGTTAACAACAATTTACTGTATATTTCAAAGTAGCTAGAAGAAATGATTTACAATGTCCCCAATACAAAGAAATGGTAAATGTTTGAAGTGATGGATATCCTAAATATTGTTTGGATTATTACACATGGTATGCATCAAAATATCACATGTACCTCATAAATACATACAATTATTATGCATCAATTAAAATAAATAAGTAAAACATTTAGGTGATGTGGTTTTAATTCTATATATTTCTCAACAGACCCATACCACATATAACTTCAATTTTTCCAATTCATACTATGATATGTCCAGTATCATTAAAATTTTTTTATTTTTATTATTATTATTTTGTGTGTGTGTGAGACAGGAGCCTCAAGCTATCCCCTTGGGTAGAGTGCCGTGGCATCACAGCTCACAGCAACCTCCAACTCCTGGGCTCAAGCAAGTCTCTTGCCTCATCCTCCCAAGTAGCTGGGACCACAGGCGGCCACCCCAACACCCGGCTATTTTTTGGTTACAGCCATCATTGTTGTTTGGAGGGCCTGGGCTGGATTCAAACCTACCACCTTGGGTGTAAGTGGCTGGCACCTTAGCCACTTGAGCCACAGGCACTAAGCCATAAAATATTTTTACTTAACTCAACAATAAATAGTGAAAATGAGTCTTAAACAATCTGCTCAGTTACAGAAGTGCTACTGTGTATTTTTGGACTCAGAAAATGCTCTTGTTCACAATTCTTAGTATTTTGATTATCAAGAGCCCCAAGAGCAACAATTTCAGATACAAAAACCAACTCTATCAGATAGCATTAATATACCTTTTTATAATAGCATTTCTGGGAAACATTTATGAAGAATATTATCTAGGTTGAGTTTCTGATGTGCTTATAAATACAGTTGTTAACTGCCACCTGTGAAAGGATGATTATCTCTTGAAATTAAGTAAATAACTTTAATACAATTAGATTTTCTAAGTGACATAGCAAGGTTTTCTGTGCTTTGTCATTGACATATACCTTAAAAATGCAAACAGAGATCCTGAAACAGTTACACGTACATTTAATAAATGTATATAAAAAGCAAATGGTGGTTAAGTTCTATTAGTTCTTCCAAATATGAACTCTATATCCTTCTAAGCCATTAACTATCTCTGAATGAATTTTTCAAAGAAACATAGTGTGCATTTCCATCAATAAATCTCTCTCTCTGCTGCCCTCCCACCCTCTCTCTTCATACACACACACACAAAAAAAAATTAGAATTTGGAAAACTCACTTTAGTACATAAACTCTGTCATAGTCTGAAATACTCTTAACTTTTTCCTAGGATAAAACTTGAGGTACCAAAACTCCAGTTATTACCACAAAATGAAATGACAGTGTGATACAGAATGAACCCATAATCTTTTATGAGAAAGACCTATGGTGAAAGTAAAAGAGTGGCTTATCCATGTCTTTGAAATTCTGCTCCCTGCATTTGATCCAAACCAGTTATAAGAAAGTTGTTCAAGATTAATTTAATTGAGGTAATGCCCCCTATTCTATTTAATTTTACTGAAATTTTATGAGTGCTAAAACAACTGCCACTTACTGCCAGATTAGTCTTCCCAAAACACCACAAAACTATATACTTTCCTTTCTTAAGAATTTGTTTCCCTGCTTCTTCTACATATGCATTATATCCAAACTCCTTAAAATTGGTACCTACAGACTGCATTTTTTATCTGTTCCCAATATTCACACTCAATACCCTCTCCATTTCCAGCCCTATACCTTTACATGAACTATATTAGAAAAGGCATGAAAATACTTATGAAAAATAATTTTTTAAAAAATAGCCAGTATTCTCAAGCCCTTGAATTTCCTGCCTTCACCTATGATAGACCACAGGTACCCCTTCTTGTATACACTTGTTTGGTTGGTACCAGACATTATAGGAGTCACACTCCATTATAGGAGTCACAGACTCCAACTAACCAGGGTTTCGGCCCTGACTCCCTGCCTTCCTGTGAGATGGCCTAGACCACATGTGTATTTCAAGAACTCCTTTGAGGACAAACAATGGAAAGAAGGAAATTCTTTTTCACTACATAAACTACAATTCTTTAAAGCTCAAGATATCAAACATAAATCAATGAGCAGCATATAAAGAAAAGCTTGCCACAGAAATGTTTTACTTCTACCATCCTTTCTCAAATCACATCAAAAGATCTACCTGCTACTATGGCCTAGTTTTTTTCTTTTTCTTTGAGAGAGGCATGATGTCCTTGAACGACCTCAAAAGGAAGCATACATGGGCAACAATGACTCTTTTTCCCTTCAAGACAAGAGAAAAAATGCCATCACAGTAAGTGAAATTTTCAATGATGGTAGTTCCCTTTCATTCACTTATTCACTCAAGGAATATTCAATGAGTCCCTCCAATTATTATGCCTTGCTGGAGGACTTCAGGATATAGTAATGTGGAAACACACAAAGACCAGGCAGATGAGAGAGCAAGCACTATTTATTGATGCTATTTATTCTAAGCTTGCTGTAGTAAACGGGAGTCAGCTATTGTCACTTGTATTTTGTGAGATTCAAAGGCAGGCAGAGGAATGGGATACCTTTACAGTGGGAAATAGGAAGATCAAAGGCCGTTGGCCTGAGGCCTCATAGACAGGCTAACTAGAAGTACTCAGCCTATGTGACTGGTTAGGGGCATATATTTGGCTCTCTCTGGTTGGTTCTAAGTTGAAGTAGAGGTAAAAATTAGTTGTCCATTATTGTTCAAGTCCTGGCAATGTATGGCCAATTATTACAGAAGCTACTGTTTTGCTTTCTAGATTGTCACTAGATATAGCAACTGACTTCCTAAAAATCTGACTTACAGTAGGCTGACTTTCTGGGTTGTTTGCTGTAGATGAGGAGGTTGGTTCCTTGTGAAGTTTGCTGTAGTTTTGAGGTCAAAGTTTAATTTCTGTCCTATGATCTAGCCATTGTCTGCATGTGCAATCCCTGAAGTGAAGAACAAAAAACTCTGCCTTTGTAGAGTATACATATTACAAGAGATCTTACATGGACCCTTCCTTCTTAAAATATTTTTTATACATGTCTCTTTTATGCAATCAGTAAATGACATAAAGTCCTTTTCTTTAATTATTAGCACTTCAGAACTTAGAAATTTAATAAGTCTGTATACATCATTAAAATATTAATTCAGTCATTTTAAACTATGTATTGATAACTTACTATGTGTCAGGAAGCAGTATGGCCAGTGAAGACTTAGTAGTGAGCAAAGTCCTGCCTTTATTGAGCTTATATCTGATTAGAGACACACAAATAAAAATCATAATTATTTTGGCTTGTTAGAAGGTGATAAATGCTATGTACAAAAAACAGCAAAATAAGAGGAATGAAGAGTTCCAAAGATAAGAGTTTGCGATTATAAATAAGGTAGTCAGGGTTGACCTCAAACAGGAAGAGACATTTGAACAAAGTCATGAAGGAAGTGAAGGTAACAGCCTTGGGGATGTCAAAGAATTGAGAACCACCTGAAAAGGGGACAGACAGAACAACGAACAATGTCCATCTTTAAGTGAGAACGTTCCTGGATGGTGCCTGTGGCTCAAAGGGGTAGGGCACTGGCCCCATATGCCAGAGGTTGTGGGTTCAAGCCCAGCCCCGGCCAAAAACTGTGAAAAAAAAAGAGAGAGAAAGAGAGAAGCTTCCTGATGTTTGTCCAAAACAGGAAGAGAATCTGGGTGGCAGGATGGAGTGAATGAGGGGGAGAATAATAGAAGTAAAACAAGAGAGAACTAGGGAGTAGATTATACATGCCCTTATAACAGATCCTTCTAAGGCCTTTGGATTTTTACCAAAGATGAAATGGGGAGCCACTACAGTTTGAGCAGTAACATAATAAGATTCACAAGTTACCATCATCTCTCTACCTGCCATGTGGAAAAAAGAGAAGGGGCAAGGAAGGGGGGAAGGGGTAGGAGGCCAGTTAAGGATACTTTCACAGAAATCTAGGGGAAGTGTGATGGTGCCTTCTTAGACAATCACAGTAGCTGTGAAAGTGAAAATCCATGGCCAGTTTCTAGGCAAAGGCTCTAGTTAATCCTGCCAAATGATTAAATTATCAAATAAAACCAGGGGAGAATTATCATGAAACAGATGATAGAAAGCATAAGTGAAATAGCTCCCAGTCTTAAACAGGCCAAACTTCTATTCTTGAACAATTCTGTAATAATAGTATCTTTGGTAACTATGTTTATGTTCTGGGATCATATTGGAAAAGAATCCTAATTTTTTATGTGTAACAGGAGAATCCACTCAAAAACACTATTTCACATGCTGAGAATAAACCCTGTCCTGATAAAAACTACATTAGTGAAGTTGGAATAGTGCTAAGTCTGTTTTCTTATTACTATAACACCTAAGGGTCCTTTAATAACTGAAAGAGTAACTCCTTCCCTCTCCCAGAAAATCTCTGAAAAGAAGAAGGATAAGTGCTTTGGGCTTTTGGAGAAAGTCACTGTGGTGAATCAAATAACTTAAACAACCCTAATGATTAGTCTCAACTCACAGATAGGAAAATAAGGCTTGAGATTGTGAACATTTCTAGAACAGACCAGATTCCCTAGACTCTGTGTCTGGGGTTATTTAACTGGACACAGTGTTACTTGGGGCCACTTTCTCAGCAGTGGCCCAAAATTCATGATAAAGGATTTCCCCCATTGAAGCCAAATTTTTAACCCAAAGGAAAATCCTTCCACTCTTGAAGCCTTACCAAGATTTGAGAGAAAGTGTAAGGAGAGTCACCTATTCATTCTTTCTCCATTTCTCCCACATTAATTTCTGATCTTCACCATTGTCTCTTTGGGCTCTAGTCCTCAGAGAAGCTGAGCTTCCATTAATCTACTTTTTTACACTAGGTATTTACTTTTGATACTTACTGAGTAGTTTTTAGTATAATAATCTTATTGGGGGGGATGTCTTTATGTGAGTTCCTATAGACGGTCATGGTATATTCACTTGACAAACATTTATTGAGTATATAATATGCCAGGCACTGAGCCAGGAACTGGAAAAAAATGTTAAAATAGGAAACAACATCAGCCCGAGAGAAACTCCGGTCTGGTGGCTATCGTCATATCCATTTCTATATCCCTGACACCTTTGTGTGTATTGTGGGGTTTGGGGTAGGAGTGGAGAGGGGGTGTGTAGCAGCTAATGTCATGTTTGCCATGGGCTAGGCACATTATGTACCAATGCTAAATTTCACAATCTTCAGTTACCCTCATTTCCCCAGTGACGGGTATGAGAATTTTTAAAAGTAGATTGCTAATCAAAAGCAAAACTGAGACTCAAAGTCAAGTCTGACTCCAAAATCAAAGAATTTTCCACTAATTAGGCCTAACAGATACCTAATATTCAAGTTTATTAAAAGAAAAACTAAAAATCTGATCAAAAATACTTTTTTGCTGATTCACTATTTACTCATCTAAGAATTGAAGTCAGTCCCTTCTCAATTGTCCACTTTATTCAAGTCACCTTTTAATTTATCACTCTTTTACTCAATGTGATCTCTGCTGTCTTCCATCTCTGTCCAGGAGTTGGATATTCAGAAATGAAATTACAAGTCTACTTCAATGTTAACTTGAGCGTGCATATTTAGGAAGATTAAATAAAAGTTAACCAGACATCAGTGTTGAAGAACTTTCTGCTTCTTAAAAATATTAATAGATGGCAAGCTCTGTGATGCAAGGAAATGTACTAGACCCTATATTAACAATTTTTTAAAAAGCTTATTTTACCCCCAATAGTAAAGTAATTCATATCAGGCCATTTGAGTTTGGCCCACATGGAGCTGGGAAATAACAAGGGAATCACTGAGGTGACATATCCAAGGAGCAATTGGAAGACCAGCCTAGGGCAAGCAGAAGAAAAACCCAAACATGGCACCCACAGCACACTGGCTCCTTAATCATCAGTGAAGACATCACACTGAATGTCTTGCCCATCCTGTGATGAGGGAGTTGCTTGTCTTCAAGTAAGAAATGTAGATTGAGTCATAAGGTAAGGCATAGGCCCCATTTACAAAGTTGTGACCAAGATGATCTCACTGATTTCTAGACCTGTTTTCTTCTGGATCACATAGCTTCGCTGGATAGTTTTATTAAACTAATTATTATCATTCCAGCTCTTCATGCTGGCTGACTTCAGATTTTAAATATAGATAAACTTTAATAATAGGAGTGAATGAGTTTAATTACCAAAAGCTAACACTTGGAGTATTGTGCTAGCAAAAGAATGCTTCACAACATCTTCATCTGTAAGGACACAGGAAAACTTTCAACGTATCCTACTCTTCAGAACCCTCTGTACCATTCTGCAGAGTTCAGAGTTGACCGCAGATGGCTTCCACGGATGTTACCAGTTGAGATCCATGAACAGTGCTGTACCTTCCACAGTTTCTCTTCAAGAGAATCACCATGTGGACTAACTTCACTGTCAAAATGAGTATGTGCTTAGTGGCAGCCATTGAAACTCATAAATAAATGTAAATTGAGGATCTTAAACTTTAATTTATATTACATAACACAAAAATAAAAATCCCTATAATATTCTGATAGATCATTTTATGAGTATTAGAATAAAAATATCTCTTAAAGAAATACTAATGTGGTATTTGTGTCCATGAGTAGAATCTGTACTATCTTGTATAGAGACGGCACTCAAGTTCATGGAAATTTTCATGTAAAATTTTCAGTGGAAATAGTATTTATCATTCTTAAACTGAAAAGAAATTCTATCCTGTTGTACAATTTTTTTTTTTAGCCAGGGCTGGGTTTGAGCCCACCACCTCCAGTATATGGGGCCAGTGCCCCACTCCTTGAGCCACAGGTAACACCCCCTATTGTACATTTTTATCTTAAAATATCTTTAAGAAATTTTTCCCTCACTAAAAATATAAAAATGAATTACTTAGCATCAAAGGGAGATTTGATCTGTAAACATCCAAGTTAACTCACTTGGGTAAAGAAAGTAGTTTACTATAGTTAAGGCTGAAAAATATCATTAAATGAAACAAAATGTATCATGGAAGAAGGAACATTTAACAAAATAAGACTCTACCTCATCAAGGTAAATTACTAGGAAATTTGACTTTATTGAAACTAAATTTATTAGTGTACAAACATCATAACTACAAAGAGAAAAAGTATCAGAAGTTGCTCACTACAAAACGGCCCTAAAGTTTTTATTTTTTATTTGGTGTTGTGTGTATATACACTTTTTAAGTGGCATAGCCAACTGTATAACTGGCAGTCATTTCTATTCTAATCACCTTTTCCCTTCAATTCCTAATAAACATTTTCAGCAGACTTTGCCGGCCTCCGTCACTGGGGACTATGTTGCCTTAAGTTTCAGTGTGTTTAAAGGAGAAGGCACTCAGTACCGAGGTCAAAACTCAGTCTGCCTCTTACTAGATGTTTGAGCCTACATTCTCTGTGTCTCAATTTCCCCATTCTTATTTTAATCCAGGATAGTAACTGGAACAAATGTATAGGTGTGGCTACGATGAAATGAGGTAAGACACATCAAGAGTCTTCGTATACAGCTAGCACTCAATAAAGGGCATTAATTATCAGTGCAACCAAACCCACCCACTGTGTGTCTCTACTCACCATGCAGTTACAAATCCTCCACCACCTTACACAACAGGGGTTTAGGGAGGTTTTAGGGTAAACTGATTAAAAATCACCATTTATAATTGTGGTATTTTTTTCCAGGTAGGTGGTTAATTTAATGTTTTCTAGTATGGATGTTGATGACTCAAGAGCCAGGAGGCACCTGAAAGTCTCCAACCTCCTTTTGTCTTGAATAAACTTTGGTGGGCTTGGACCTACCAGCCAGCACCAAATCGAACTGCAGGGCTGGGAGCCTCTGCTCCGGGATCAGAGCTCAGTGTGCTGCTCGGAAGCACTTTCCCAGCTCTGTGAAACTCAGGACTCTGCATCCTCTCTGTCAGCCTGCATGTGTCCATGCTTTGGCAGAGAACATTTGCTGCCCCCAGAAAATCAAGAGTCCTGTGAGCCCTTTCATTCTGAAACTTTTAACTCCTCCTTTTCTCAACATTTGCCCATCAGTATAGAATTAAGATCTTTCCTCTGAAAACCCACAAGTTCTACTAAAATATGTTCCTCAAATGAAAAGTGGTTTTCCTGAGGGTTAAATTAAGCCAGGACTCAGGGTGTAGTGGGTGCAGCTTTCAGCAGCCTGCAAACGGCGGATTTCTCATCCTGATATGAAGTGTTCCAGTGTCAGCTGTGACAGGAGTCCACACGGAGGAGAGGGAGACTGAAAGGGGTTTCTGATCAATTGTAGGCTGGGTTCTTGAAATAAGAGTTCTGCAGTCAGACTCAGCAAGGAGTCTCCATGTGGTGTGTCTGGAGAATCACAAACTGCTTGACCGGGGTGGAAAGTAGGCCCATGGGGCAAGGAGGCCAGTGTGGCAGACACAGGCCAGATGATAAAGTGCCTTACAGGTCATGATA
Source organism: Galagoides demidoff (assembly GCA_963574575.1). Classification (NCBI taxonomy): domain Eukaryota; kingdom Metazoa; phylum Chordata; class Mammalia; order Primates; family Galagidae; genus Galagoides; species Galagoides demidoff. The sequence continues at coordinate 80,021 of CAUYQV010096759.1, forward strand.
AGAAATTCAAACTTTATCCAGGAAACCCATCCTTCAAACCTGGCTGCTGTTAAAACCACCTGAGAAGCTTTTTCCTTATTAATTTTTTTTAATAGCACTTCCCAAGTTCTTCTCAGTAAGAATAGTTACTGGAAAGATTATAAATTTTTTATATAATGTTTCAAGTAGGCTAATTTTTAAAGTCCTGTCCTGGAATTTCATTTTGCACAGGAATTCTGGGGCAGCATATAGAAAGGTGCAGAGCTCTGACCCGGTGATGAGTCATCATGTCTTAATACCTTGCAGCATTTTTATGCTACAAATAGAATGGAATTATTCTTTATTTATTTGTATTCTTTAATACCCTTTTGATGATTTCCAAATCGAATCTTCGTATTCATATCATATTTGAACATGTGTATCTACTTCTGCGTATGCACAAGAAGACCTTCTCTTCCTTATGATCAAGGACTCTGATACAGAGAATGGTCAAAGGGAAATGATAACAAAGAAACAAATACCAATAGAAAATAGAAAATGCAATCAAGTATTATAGACCCATGACACTGGTGACTCACAGTTCAGCGCAGGGAGAAGTAACTTTGGTAAGATCCTTACAACCTGCGGCGGGAACATGCTTAAGAGAAAGTTTGTACAGTACAAAGAGGGCTCTAGAATCTACTCCCACATTAAGGAGATGGACCTGATCCTCGATGATTAAGCCAATAGAGATTGGAATATGCAGGACATTTAGAAGCTCAGGAACAAGTCAATGCACATAAAACCAATCTCTGCTGTGCTCTGGACGTCCCTTCAGTCACAAAGTCATGAGGATTTGTCTCCTGAGTGCCTTTCTCAGGCTCACCTGCATCCCCCAGCTGACCAAGCTAAAGTCTTCATCTTCTGCTTAGACTCAGACAAGTCTTCTCACTGTACTTTCAGCCTTCAGGCTCTTCCTACTGTGATCTTTCCCTCAGTATGATGTATCTGGAAACACGTGGATGCCAGGATAATTTCCAAAATCTAAGAAATCATATTGTTTTCATACTTAAAACTTTTTAATCACTTCAAACTAATCTTTAGATCAAGTCCATAATTTTTTAACCTGGCATAGGAGGCTGTGGTAGGCCATGGCCAGTATTGCATGAACCCTGATGATTCAATAAGAAATAGCAACCTAAAGAACATAGCCAAGCTTCCACTGGGATTGCTTTCCATGGGATTAGATGAATCCTTGATCAGTCTCCCCAAATCCAAGGTTATGAAAGCTAGCAGCCTCCACAGTTTCTCTGCTACTCTTAGTTTTTCACTCCAACCATCAATTTTGGCTACGTCCCAAATGTCCTCAAATGAGAGGACAGTTACTCATTTGTTTCTTCATCTCATATATCTTTTGTGTGAATTATTTACTGATAAAGGAGACTGAAGGAAAAACAAATTTGAACATGTTCTGAGTAGTGATTCCTGTTAATCAGCATACCCAGCCCTCTATAGTCCAGGCAAAGATCCTTCATAACCCAGACTCTACCTACTGGGTCAACAGCTTCTTTTCCTTCCGAGTCTGCCATACTTTAGGTGCTCACAACCATTATAGTTTCTGCACAACACAACTTTCTTCCAAACTTCCCTGCTTTGTTCTTACCATTTCCTTATTCTGCTAAATATAACTCATCTTCTAGGACTCAACTTAGGCTCAGGTCTTCCAAGAAGACTTCACAGGTGCTGTCCTTTAGCTGCAGACTGGAGTGGACCTCCTTCCTATCTGTTCCCACAGCACCGTCACAGAGCTGATCACAAGCTATTAATGCCCTTACTTGTTGGAATACGTCACCATACTCTACCATCCTTGAGAGTAGGAGGTATTTAATTCACCTTCACATGTCCATGCCGAGCACATTCTCATGCTCAATGATTCTCTCTCAAACTGAATTATAAACAATTTTTCTGATTGGGAGTGAATGCAATTGCAAGGTCAAGTACTCCCTACCAAGATATATACACAGAAACAATTTTCTCCCAGAAGAAAAACTGGTAAGAAAAGAATATTCTACTTTTATTCCCATTCACCTACAGCTATCAACAAAATCTCTGTAGAATTTTCATAATATAATGATGGTGATGCCAACAAGTACTACTACTTTTTATTGAGGATTTATTATGTCAAGGCTAAGAATGCCACACACATACCTTTTTTAATATCTCACAACAATACTACACATAAGTACTTTTTTTAATCCCCATTTTGCATGTGTGAAGCACAGAGGTGATTTGCCCCAACCCAGAGCCACCACATCCACACAGTGTACTCTAGACATGTATCAGAGAATTTTCCCAAACAGTTACTATGGAGAGATTTCAAATAGTGGACTTCAGTGGAGAAACCTCATGGCACATGCTGCCTGTACCATCCCCTAACCCTGGCTGCTCAGCTGGGGGTCAGTGGAGGGCAAGCAAGACAAGCTTCATCTTCACTTTCAGCCCAGCCAGGGCCCATCACCACCTCAGCTCCTTTCAGATAATGGGGAGGTATGATTAGGTTCTAAAAGGAGCATTAACCCTAACATAAAATCTGAACATGAGGGATCTAGGCTGTGTGCTCCTTATGAAAATCTAATTCCTGATGATCTGGGGTGGAACTGAGGTGGTGATGGTAGCTCTGGGGAGCTGCTGTAAATACAGATGAACATTAGCAGAGAAGTTTGACTACACGGAGACCATGATAAACCTATTGCTTGCAGACTCAGATCAAGACTGCCCCCTTACCCCTGGTCCCTGGAAAAACTTTCTTCCCTGAAACTGGTTGCTGGTGCCAAAAAGGTTGGATATTACTGTTTTATGACTAACTGTTGTAGTATCTTTTATCTATGATCACTCTGGGCACTCCTGGAAGGCAGGAATTATTCATGAGCCATTTTGATCCCCACTGGATTTCCTCACAGCTGTGAGCATACAAATTCTTAAGCTACACCTGTTGGCTAATTGCTTATTTGGAGACTTTTTCTTAGGAAATATCTCAGATACATCATGTACGTCTCTCCTTATGGAAACTTACATATTACCTTTATTCACCAGAGTTCAGCACATTTTCTCTTTCGGTTTTTCACTTACTCCTTAGCCCTCCGTGCAGTTCCCTGAGCGTGTATTGCAGACCTCATCAGGGATCTTCCCTCTATCCCTTGAACTTGGACTTGAACAGGATCATCTTTCTCAGAGAAGGGAAGATTTTTTCCAATTAAGATCTTGACAGATTACCAGGCTCATCTTACATAAGCCAGTAAAACTGTGCTATACTTAACTATTCTTAGCCACTTTGGTTCTGGATACATGTTACAGAGCTACAAAACACCACTCCTTCCTAATATTCTAGGCAAGTCGTTGCCATCCTATAGAGCTTATACCTGAAAATTACAAAGCTTTAAAACAGCGCTTGACTGAAACTGCACAAAAGTGATGCACATAATGAAAACATTTCACTCCACTAAGATTTTGAAATTTAAAAAAAAATAGAAGAAAATATTTTAGAAATAAAAATAAAAGAAAGTAGAAGAAAATTTTTTTAGAAATAAAAATAAAAATGGTGCTAAACTTATCTAGACCTCAGAAACCTTTGCAGACATTCAAAAAGAATAAGGGTAATTTTTTAATCTGCTTCCTTAATGAAGCATGTTCTAATTTTATTTCAAGCTGTACAAATACTCTCCTTCCTGAGTCGCATTCACTGATGGTTAACATTATACATAATTGCAGATCCTAAAGAACATTCAAATCCTTGTGGATCTTGTTATGGTCCCAAGGAAATCATATCAGTTCAACGGATGGTCTAAGAGAGTTCTGTAATATTCTTTTCTGTTTTGTGTTGAAAAAGAAAATGACTTTTGCATGTTTGGTGTATAGTTTCTGATGTTGGCCTTCATTTACATTATGAGATTGCATTCTAACTAGTTTTCATAAATAATAAAGCCAAATCAGGTTTGTTCCAGTTGCAGAGTTATTCTAAATAGAAGACACTAAAATCTAAAGCTATGATCACTTTCATCTGTCAAGATTCATTTAAACGATGCAAAATAAGCTTTGGATAAAAATAAAATGTAACTTTGGTCTTTTCTTAAATATTCCAGACAACTCACTGCTGGTTAATCAGAACAAAACACAAACCTTATTAAGTCATTTGCATATAACACTATCAAGATACTATAATTAAAAATGTTTATTATGTGACACTGGATCGGTCAACTAACCCTTCTGTGCTTTGATTTTCTTATCTGTAAAATTAGATGTTGAATTATTCTATAAAAGTAACATTCTAAGGATCGTAGTTAGAACTTGAAAGCAAATGGAAGGCAGCACCTGTGGCTCAAGGAGTTGGGCGCTAGCCCCATATGCCGAGTTCAAAACCCCGCCCCAGCCAAAAAACTGCAAAAAAAAAAAAAAGCAAATGGATATTTGAGATATAAAAAGGAAGCTTTCAAATAGTAAAGTTTGCTTTGAAGAATCAGTGATGTATAGAAAGAGTACGGATTTTATAGCGTGACTATATGAATTTGATTCCCCAAAATGAAATTTGCCAGCAATATGATCTTGACCTCACCGGTAAAATGAGGAAATAAACAATTTATCCCGCAGAAGTTTCATAAGGTTTCTAAAAACAGGGCATAGAAAGTGCTGGTACATAATAGATGCTTAAAATTGTAGCTATTTGGGGCATAATGGGACTCTCTCCTCTATCAGTCCTTCATTCCTTCACATCCTCACCCACTGTAGCAAAGTGTTTTTCACATAATAGGTCACAGAGCTGCGAGATGAGAAGTGATGGATGGATGTTATGATAGTAACAGAATGGTATGTGGCTGCTCTGTCTAAGCAAACTCTCACTGAGCATGAGAAACCACAATGTGAGGAGGTAGAGTCATGATAATGACTTTCTGGCTGTGACCGCCCAGGTCAGCTTGCCCTCACTGGCTTTGACCTCTTAAATGAGATTGAAAAAGCAGAGAAATGAAATGGGAGGAAGGGGAGAATGCTAACAGAGGCAAAGGACCTCTGTGACCTCCTCCGAGGCCACTTCTTAGTACACAGGTCTACAAGTCTCCTGGTACATATCCAAATTACTCAGGCACACAAAAAGCACAGATCCTTGGGCTCCATTCCCAAGGATTTTGGGTTCCTCATCTGGGAGAATCTAGATTTTACAAACCACCCCACTGTCTCGATGATTTTGATGCAGCTAATCTAAGGAGGATGCTTTGATAACTGCCCCTCACTGGTCAGTGGTTTCTAAACCTGGAAGATCATCAGAATTACCCAGAGAATTTTTTTAAATACTAATTCTTTTTCCCTATAACCTCAAAGTTTAAACTATGTTAACCTAGCTGAGTGCAAGAAATTGCATGACTGTTGGGTAGTGCCTGTGGCTCAAAGAGTAGGGTGCCGGCCCCATATATCAGAGGTGGTGGGTTCAAACCCAGCCCCAGCCAAAAAAACCACAAAAAAAAAAAAGAAAGAAAGAAAAGAAATTGTGTGACTGTTATTCCTATTTTTTAGTTCTCCTTGTCATTTTGACATCCGGTTAAGTTTAGGAACCACTGCCTAGGAATCCTAGTGAATACATCAGATAAGATGTATTTCAGTCCTTTTTAACCTTCTACAATACATTCTCTTTCAAATAAAGTTGCTTAAAGGACATGTACTGAGTACCCACCATGTGCCAGGTATGGAGCTAGTGGAGCACAGAGAGTGGCCTTGGAGACAGAGTGTAGACCAATAGCCAGTCTTCCAATGAACAACCACTATAGAAAGCGACAGTTTAATGGAGATATCAGAAGCTCTAAATATAGTGGTCCTCTGTGTTTAAAGACTTAGAAAACACAGGGTGTCCATAAAGTTCATGTGCAATTTACAACGTACAACTATTTAAAATCTCACACAAACTTTATGAACACCCTTGTATAAGCAATGCCTATAACTGAATCTATTTTAAAAAGTTTTTCCTCCTTGACAAAGGCAAGAAAGACCATAGGAATAGTGACTGAGTTTCTACCAAGTATTATGAATTATGCTAAGTACTTTTCCTCCATTCCATTGAATCTCTACAGTATCTCTTGAGATGGATATTATCATCCCTCTTTTGCCAAAGAGGAGGCTGAGGCTCAGAGTGATTTGATGGAGGCTTTTCAGCGAGAAGGTATATTCTAGCCAGCATCTAAATCTGAATCTTCCTGACTCCAAAGCCCATGCACTTTCCTCTCTGTGTGGCTCATGTTTACCAGTGGATGATCACCACCGTGGGTATACACAGGAGTTGTTTGTTCTTGCTGTCCCTCCCCTGATTTACTGATAGCACGTGTAAACTGATTGCCCTCCCCTCTAAGGGAAATTGTGGAGATATTTACAAAGTAAGTCATTTTTTAAAATATTCTAAATGGAGGTTTAAAGGCCAAAAATGTTAAAACTGTTGCTTACTATGAAGTTGTAAAATAGCTGTGAATTTCATTAAACCATGTGATTCCTATCCTTGAACTCACCGTATCTCCATTTTACCCTCTATATTCTCCCCCATTAAGAACAACTCCTCAAGATAATATTTATATACTTTCATTGAGATAGAAGATGTACTTCTTCATGAGCAAAATTTTAAATGTGTAGTTGAAACAAATATATGTGTGTGTGTATAATGAATATATGTGTGCATGTGTGTGTACATGTATATGTGCAAAATTACAAAAATTACATCATCTTCTTTAATTGGTTCTGGACATATAGGAATGTACAATGAGCAAGACAGCCATGGTTGCTTTCCTCAAATACCTAGTAGTTTGGATAATACAGTACAACCACACAAGGGACTATAACAAAATGGTCAACATACAGAGGTGGTCAACATAAGGAACTAGGCCTGCATGTTCTGTCTATGAAAATTAGGCCAACTAAAGGAGATGGAAAGGTAGGGAAGTGGCCAAATATACAGGTTCTATTATAATAAAAAATAAATAAATAATAAACAAAAGGAAGAAATATATGTGTATACACACACAAAACAGTAACAGAAGATTTCATAGTGCAAAAAGGAAGTTTCCTCTTCTCTGATTGTTATAAAATTTACTATGTTGGTGTTGGGTGCTGCAGTTATGTTTGATTCACTCTGGTTATAAAATAGAACACTCAACTCTGTAAAGCAAGCACTATTTCATGCCTCCATAACATTAGTCAGAAAACCAAATAAATTGTCCCCAATATCTCAGATATTCATTTACTTGAAAGAAACAAAAATTCAATATTGGGGCGGCACCTGTGGCTTAATGGAGGGCACTGGCCGCATATGCCGGAGGTGGTGGGTTCAAACCCAGCCATGGCCAAAAACTGCAAAAAAATAAAAAAAGAATTTAATATTATTCAGCATAAAAGAGCTCTAAAGTACATGGAAAAAAATTTTAGCTCCTGGGGCACTCTCAAGAAAGAAAACAAAATCCATTACTGCAGCATTAATTATAAATTTAATTTTCTTATGGCCAGAGAAGGCATTTGTTCTCACTGTCATCATGGAAGTAACTTAGCTACTATTTGTTTTTCTTCCTTTGATAATGCATACATTTTGTTATCTTGGTTTAATACTTTTAAGGGAGAACCTGAAGTAAAAAATGCCTACCGTGGAAGAATTATTTTTCTAATGGTTAAATTTTAAACATCATAAAGAGAGCTGTGCCCCAAGCTCAGTGGTTTTTTTTACACTCTTTCTTCTCTAAAATTTCTAAAATGCTAGTATAACATAGAGATGTGTGTGTACAAAAGAGGATGGTGGGTCAGGAGAACAGAGTGAAAGAATGATAAAATGGTCTAACCACCACTGAGTACTAACCTTTATATTAGTCAGCTATATCCAAGGCTGCAATGCTGGCCATCTGGAGTGAGATGGCACTAACTTCCACAGAGTATGTCACAGGAAACTGAAACAGCAGACCTCTTCAGTGCCTGATTATACATATCTACCCATCCTATCTTACACTGAAAAAAAGCACGTATCTCTTTTATGACCCTGTTCATCATTTCCAATCCTACAAAAGCTTTTTTTTGTTTGTTTCTTCTATTTAAAGTAAAAACTGAGAGGCAAACTAGACAAAATTAGCAAGGGTATTTTCAAAGGTAGAATCTCAAGAACACTTAGGCAGGAGAACTGAGGAGGTAGGAGTTTTGTTCACATTATCCAAGGGACCACAGGGGAATTCTTATAACCACAAAAGACTCTTCTCATTAGCATTATGTTCACCAAAGAAAAAAGTGATTAATCTTCAATATGATGTGGAAAACTTAGAATTACAGAAAAATAAAATTGCAAGTGACTTTCTGTTCATCGAAAGCTAGAGTCCATGTCTTATAACTCTTAACTAAGAAATAAGATTTGAGCATGCTGCAAAACTGATTTAGAGACATGAACTGAGAGAGAAAAGCAATGTATAAAATAACAGGAGAAACATACTGTGTCCTGGGTATCCATTTGCCCAAAGTCACAACTAGACTCTGATTAGTAAAGTCAGCTGAAGGAGTCACCACGTACAGAGGAGGATAGTGTGAACTCTGGAAAATAATTGACACATTTTCCAGGTGTAAAATCAGTTGGCTTTAGATTAGCTACTAGATCTCATCGAATACCTTTCTTTCTATTGATGATGAAAACAAGGCGTAAAACAGAATGGTTTGCCAATGGCACACTGCTGACTGAAGATGTTTAGCCTAAAGATTCTGGCTTAGAGGAGTAAAGTGATGTGCCCAGGATCAATAACCAGCCAGGAAGAGGCCAAAGTCAAGTCAGGACCTTCGATTTTGATCATGTGGACTTCCTGCAAGAAGCAGTCTCCAAGTCAGTGTTTTCTAACCCTGGGACTAACCAAGACATCTTTAAAGTTCCTCTCAGACTGACAAGACTAATTTAGTTGGGTTTCTTCTTGACTATAGTCTTCAGTCTTTCTTTTCTTTCAGGTTGAAAAACTCTTTTTAGCATTTGTAGGACAGTTCTTGTGTTGATGAAATGTTTTAGATAGGCTTCTAAACTCCCTCTCTGTGTTGTCTTAAAGTTTATGGAGCTTCCTCACGGCAGCAATTTTGAATTCTTTGTCTGAAATGTCACATATCTCCATTGCTCCAGGATTGATCACTGGGACTTATTTAGTTTATTTGGTAATGTGATGTTTTCTGGGGGTTTCTTGATGCTTGTGGATGTTTGTTGATATCTTGGCATTGAAGAGTGGGTATTTATTTTAATATTTGGATTCTGGACTTGTTTGAAATTATCTTTCTCAAGAAGGCTTTCCAGATATGCAAACAGAATTGAGAGTTTTTATCTGTTTTGTCACTGCAGCTGTATCAGCACTGGAGGTGCCCCACGCTCACAATGACTCTTACACAATCCTGATGATACTGCCTTGGTTGACTTGGGTAAGGAGCTGGAGAATTCCCTGGAATTCCCTCTCACTCTCTTCCCTCACTTTCTGTGCTGGGCTGCTTTAGTAGGAAGAAGAGTGACATGGGGCACTCCCTTGTAGCCACCAGCACCAGGTCACACCTGAAGCCAGCCTAATCTCACCCAAAGCCCATGGCAACCATTGCCTGACTGCATCCAGCCCAAGGGCTCCTTAGTCAGTAGGCAACAAATCCTGCCAGGTCTGAGTCTTTCCTTTTAGGGCAGCTTATTTCTTTCCAGCCAAAGAGGAATCTAGAAATGCCTTCTAAAAACTAAGGCCTAGACTTAGAGGCTTCAAGAATGTGTTTGGCACTGTTTTCTGCTGAGGCCTAGCTAGTACCCAAAGTTGCAAAACCAAGTCCTCTGAACTTTTCCCTTTCCTTTCATAAGTGGAATAAAACACCCTGGTCTACACTGCCAGTATATGGGGGGAGGAAATGACAGAGACACTGGCTTGACTGCCACTGCTAGGTTCTCACTGGGTCATGTGCACCCAAGTCCATTGGCTCTGAACCAGCACAGCTGCAGGAACTGCCTAGGGACAGCCGCCTTTGTGGCCCAAGTGCCTTTTGAATGTTGTCCAGTTCCCACGTTGCTTTTTATCAGCTGATAGTGGGGCTTGCCAAAACTCTGACTAGACTGGTCTAGATGGTCCCAGATTTCTGTCCCATGCTATGTTCCCCTGTGGCAGGGCAGCCCTGGGCTCTATGGAAATTCTAACAATAACTTTCCTCTCCCTCCCAAAGCACAGAGTCTCTCTACACTGTGTGTGCTGGTGCAGCACTGCCAGGGCAAGGGCTGGGGAGGTGGTCATAGACAGTACAAGACTATCTTTTCTGCCCTCTCCAATTCCTCTTTTCTTGATATAATGTTTACCAGGTAGCATGATCACACTTGATTTTTTATTCTTTTGAAGGTGTGTTGTGCATGAGTGGTGTTAATCTGGTGTTCATAAAGAGGAACAATCTCTGGGGGTATTTGGCTGTCTTACTTCACCCCCTGGTCAGAAATCTTTTGTTAATGAGAAAAAAAAAAACACCTGAATATGCAATTCTTTATTGTCTTTCCTTTTTTTAGTTTATATCATTGTTTTCTGGAAAATGCCAAGTAAAAACATATACATGTATCAGAAAGAATATGGGTTCATATACAAAATCGTTTATTGATATTTTCCAAAATTCACTTTCAGGTTCCTCCTTCTCTAGAAATGCTCATAGCCTAAGAAGATAAGCAAAGAGAGAGATCTGCCATGCTGACTTTCTTTGCTTATTTTCTCACAAAATAATCCATCACAGATTGCCACAGTTTAGGAGCTTACCTTTTTTTAATCATCTATATTATTTCTTGACAGAATCTAAAACATTTGAAAGAGATGAAAAACAAATCACCTGAATCTCAATGTAACAAAGGATGAAAACCACAGAGCATGGAATTTCCCTCCTCTACTAAACCTACGATAATCCTTGGTGATTTCAACAACCACAAGGAAGTCATCAAGCACGGTAGTTTGTCACACCCACCCATCCTCTCCACCATCCCTTCCTTTGCCATGCACTTTCATTGTCATAACCAATAACTAAAGCGGCACTTCTGGAGTCTTAATGGCAAGCTGACATTGACTACCATCTGCTATTTTCCTGCTTATTGTAAAATCCAAGCCACTGTAACTCTTTAGCTATGTTGACTCTTATTCCCTGATCCTTCAAATTTTTCCCATTTCATTTCATCCTTTTGTGTGACTCTGTTCACTAACTATGTACTGATGACTCCCAAATTTCTATGGTAGTTTAAGTACCTTAAGATTCTTCAATGCCCTTTCTTACCAAATGAAAGAGTTTATTAGGCACTAGCTTAGCAATACCCTTTAGCAAAGGTTCTCACAGACCCATGCATGATTTAATATTTATCCACAAGCCTCATTTGATTGATAGTTTTTTACCAGCCAGGAGATAGAAAATGAAAGGTATTGTCCAACCCAGCAAGTCCTAGGATTTCAATATGCCCCATAATTTCTGCTTGCAACTTGAATGGTCCCTTATAGCTTATTTCTCTGTATGTGTGTGTCTTATCATATGCTACTAAGAGAAGCAGCCTGTCATGTTCAACATTCTGTCTATAGATCTCTTTTTCCAGACCTGTGGGTTCATTTGGTATTGCAATGGACTGAATATTTTTGTCCCACCCTCCCTGTCCCTGATTCATATGTTGAAACTCTAATGTCCAAAGCAATGGTCTCTGGAGGTGAGGCCTTTGAGAAGTCATTAGGTTATAAGGGTGGGTCTCTCCTAATTGGGATTAGTGCCCTTACAGAAGGGATGTAAAGAGATAATCTCTTTCTGCCATGTGAGAATGCAGCAAGTAGAAGCCCATCTACAAACCAGAAGGAGGGTTTTCCACAGGAACCAGACAAGCTGGCATCCTGATCTTAGACCTAGCCTAGCCTTCAGAAATCTGAACAATAAATCCCTGCTGCTTAGGTCACCCCATCTATGGCATTTTTGTTACAACAACCCAAATTTTCAAAGGCAGGTATAATCTCTACCTTCCAAATTACCCCAGGTAGTCATTATGCTAATTGCACAGAAATTACAGAGCATAGATGTTCCTTCTCCAGCCCAAAAGCAATTTGCTCCCTATTCCTGCTCCAGCCTCCAATAATATTGTGGTTCACTCTGTATCATTGACCTATCACCTGCTTTTAAAACCATTGCCACATTTTCAGGTCTATGGCATAGCTGAAATTTATTTCTAGGTACCAATTTTGGTATTAGTTAACGACTCTTGTATTTATGAAATGTCCAATTTCATACTAAGTTTGACAGTTGATAGCTCTGACATTTCACTTTGATGGTTTTTATTTTATTTTTATCATGAAGGTACACTCTCATTCTTTCAAACAGACATTTTGACTTGTGATATTTTTCAAAAATAATTTAGAGCGGTTTTTGTGAAACCATGAATAAATCAAAAATTCATGTTATTTTTGAGTGTGAGTTTCATCGTGGAACCAATGCAGTGCAGAGGGCTTGAAATATCAGTAAAGTGTTTGGGAAAGATGTGGCTAATGAGCACATAGTGTGTTAATGGCTTGAGAAGTTCAGTCCTGATCATTTTAATCTTAAAAATGAGCCATGTGAGCTACCTGACACCAAGGACAATAATGATGGGTACAAGCCATCATGGAAATGAATCAACCTTAACCTAAGCATGAATTAGCAGCAGGTTTGATGTTACTATTCCAACAATATTGGACCATTTGGAACAAATCAACAAGGTAAATGAGTGGGATAGATGGGTTCTATGTGAATTAAACAAGTATCAGAAAAGAAATCATCTCAAAGCTACCTTTCCTTTCTGAATGCAAACAATTTCTACATTGTATGATTATACATGATGAAAACGGATTCTTTGTCACGATGATTGGATAACAAGGAAGTATCAAAAATAAGTTTAGAACTGAATATTAATCAAAAAGCTCTAATGGCATCTGTTTGGTGGTCCAGAGTTAGTATTATTCCCCAAAGCTTCATGAAAGCTGGTCAATGGATTATAGCATATGTCTATTGCAACCAACTGGATGACGTGATGAGGACACTTGTGATAAGGCAGCTAAGATCGGTCCATAGAGACAGGCCAGTCCTCTTGCAAGATAACACTCAACCACATATTGCATAAACAATAGTGCTTAAGCTACAGAAACTGGACTTGTGGAAATTCTTTGTCATCTGCCATATTCATCAGACATTGCACCCCCGGAATACCACTCCTTCCAGGCTTTGGACCACTTCTTATATGGAAAAATACCCAATTCTCAACAAACTGTGAAAAATACCCTTTGCAGTTTCATTACCACTTTGTCTCCAGGCTTCTTTGCTGCTGGCATACACAAGCTTCTCTTAACATGGCAAAACTGTGTTGATAGTTTAGGCACATTCTTTGATTAATTGTACTGCCTCTTGTTTAAGAGATAATAAACTTTTGATTCAAAATCAGACATTTCATACTTAATAACCTAATAAAAGGTTATATTAAGGCTTAGTGCTTACAATGACATGATTCTTGGCTTATTTATTATTTAAGGAAGTGGCATTATCTCTATTTGACAAATCAGAAAAGCAAAGTTGCTTGCCTAGTAGCTTGGGAAGTTTTCTGTCGACTTTTCATGTTATTTCAAAGTGCTGCTAGCTTGCCTGGCATTGTAGAGTATAAGCAATTAGTGCTGACTGTCAGCAAGACTGATCTTTTCATGTGATCTGTCACCATTCAGTAAGCTATGCTGGACTTTCCTGAGAGCTGTGGGAGTATTTCAAGAAAGTAAAGCCTGAATCTGAAAAGCTTCTTGAGGCCTAAGCTCCCCTACATATATATTCAGTTCTACCAAGAAAGACATGAGGCCAATTCAGATTCAAGATGGGTACCGAAAAACATTCCTCTGATGGAAGAAGCAAAGTATTTTTGACCACATTTAATGTATCATACTCTATCATGGGTAGAATACATAAGTTTTAAAATAAGCAGAATGGCTTCAGGTGATGGAGTCCCTTTGGTTATGACAAAGTACACAACATCAGTTATGAATGGATATCTCAGACTCAAATCATCATTCTGCCCCTTCCTTCTTTTGTGACGTTGGACAAGCAACTTTGGTAAACATTTCTGTCAGTGTTCTTATTTATCAAATAGAGATAATGTCTACTTCTTTAACTAATACATAAAGTCTTCTTAATTCATATTGAGTGATGTTCCTATTATTATTGGGACAATTATTAAGAGAACAAAGGAGGAAAATGTAATTTTCAGTAGAGAAGATTTTATTGTAAAGGTAGGAATGAACTATCCAAATAGAATAGGAAGAATAGATAGGTTTCAGAAAGACAGAAGAGCAGGCAGGGCAGTGCCACCTAGGACAGAGCAGTGATAATAGTTAAAATTTACGGAACAGTAATTTTTTTGCCAGTCACTCTCTCCATATATATATCATTTCACTTAATCTTCACATTCACACCATTTTACCACATTTAGTGGTAGTTAAATAAATAGTTAAAATTTACGGAACAGTAATTTTTTTGCCAGTCACTCTCTCCATATATATATCATTTCACTTAATCTTCACATTCACACACATTTTACCACATTTAGTGGTAAAATGAGGTGGTCATTTTACCACTAAACAAACTGGTTTGCAAACAGTTTTCTCAAATGTGCAAACATAGTAGTTGGCGAAAGTGGGATTGCAATCAAGGTATGTCTCACTCTTAAAAAAGACAGTAGTCATTCTAATCTAGACAAATGTCAAATATCTGCACAGACACATCCAGGTAGACAACTGCAGAAAATAGTTGAGGAGAAAGATGAATACTAGATGTACACCTAAAGTTAGTAGCCCTGTAACATGACAATGAAACCCAAGCCCTCAAAAGCCCTGACCTAGAATAGACTCCCATGAATAAAACCACACAACTTCTTCTCCTGGTACAAGGGAGAAGTTGAGGGAATACAGGGAGGGGCTCCCTACCTGCTTACTTTGGGTAAAGTCAAAGCACCATTATTTAACTAAATTATTCCTGCTATGGGCATCTACATTTTCAATTGCATAATTCCCAGGTCAACCAGTACATATTTAAGATCAAGTTTCTGTTGGTGAAAAATTGAAAAGATGATCCTGAGGCTCAGGGTCTTGTCTATGTCCTACTTTTATGGCCTTACAATTCTATTATTGGCTCCTAACACAAGCATTGGAAACATCTTCAAAAATGCCTTTATAAACACCACAAAGAGGGTGCAATGTGATAGCTAAATTGTTTCTACTTGTGTGGTTAACATTAAGAAGCATTTTTGGTAAATTCCACTTTTATTAAAGCAATCGTTTAGGTAATAGCAAAGAAGCTCCAATTTCTTTAATTAGCCATCCATTCTTAGGGGTTTCTATAAAGGTGAGGAATCTTTATAACCCAAGCATTTCAAAGTGGCAACTAACCCCAAATCATATATCTCCCATTAGTATAAATATTATGTCTTTTTCTAAGATAGCAGTTCTGAGCAATAGCAATTAATAGATTTCACCCTTCCTTAATGCAGGCACCAAACTCAGTAAAACAAAATTATTAAGGTATTTTTAGGTCTACATTATGGGTTTCCTAAAATGTGTATTAGGTAACACAAAAATTTTCTCCTTAACCCTACAAAAGAAACAGCCATAGAAATAATTACATTTATCTCAAAATTCTCCAAACTTTAATTCATTCAAAATAATTATGAATGCATTAATGTTCACAGCTATCATTTAATAAAAAAACAATAATTATGATAGCTCTTGTCTACTAAATTTAACATACACATTTTTAAAAACCTGAAAAATCAAGAAGAGCCTACATTTCTAGTAAATATGTGAATATAAGTGATTTTTTAATGATCAAAACTTTCCAAATTAAAAAAAAGCATATTCCTGTTTCAGATTAAATATGGTACAATAACCATCACTAAAGGGATTTGTTCCCAGGATTTTAGATTCACAATTTTTTTTTTCTTTTTTGTTCATCTAAAGTCTTTGAACTATGAGGAGTGTGAGTCAACCACATGCAAGTCGTCAGAGGCCTACTACTTATTTGAGACTCTCTTTAGACTCAGTGGCCAAATCATATACATCTTGTCTAAGAGTGATATCAGCAATAAAAAAGATTGTGAAGACTTTAGCTGATTTGGTGTTAAAGCCTCCTCCACTAAGCCTAATAGTTTCCCATGCTATAAAATCTCTTCTATTGATGAAACAACCTTAGCACTTTCTAGCTAGTTGTTCTACTAGATCATGTGGACGTCAGGCTACCACAAACGAACTTATCCTGTGTATGCAGGATAACTCTTAGAGAGTTTCAAAGATTTAAAATTGCCAATCAGTAAGATAAATCATATCTTCCCCCAAAAAGACTACTTAGGAAATCTTCTAGGAGGGATAACCAACTCTCTCTTTATGCATTTTATAGCACAGGACAATGGGAAAGGTATTTTGAAATTGGCAGACATAACAAATCATACAAATTCTACCTGAAGTCCAATAAACCATTTTAAATTTATTACTTGGATTTATGGTTAATTACATATAGTTTAATTTCTTATTATCTAGCCAAAGAAAAAAATTTTGCTATACTAAATTCTTCTTGTTGTACCTGTAATACTACAGGTCAAATAGAATAGTGAATGACTGCCAACAACAAAAATAAACGAACAGAAAACCACCCAGTTCTTTAAAACATATCCAGCTAGACTCTGGGACATGTTTTTTGGGTTTTGTTTTTTTGTTTTGTTTTTGCTCCTATCTCTTCTTTATCCAAGCTAGCACTTGTTTTGAGACTTTTAGATAAGACCATTTGTACTGGAGGTAGGTGATATCTCATTGGGACATGTTTTTATAGTGTATCTCCTAAGTTTTATATTTTTCTCTGATGAAGCTTTCATTCTTTTTTCTTCTCTCTGTCTCTCTCTCTCTCTCTCTCTTTCTTTTTGCAAGTAGCAATACTAGATTTAGTAATTTAGGGGGAAGAAAGGTAACCATATTGTAACTGAAGCTGGTGGTGTAAGCCATACAAAGCCCAGCCGTACTGAGAAATGAGCAATTCCTGATGAAGACTCTCTTGCTTGACGTAGTGAGGACTGAAGCTAGAGCTCAGTGGATTGAGGGGTCACCAGGGAGTCAGATAGGGGACATAAAAGTTGAAACCACTTTTTAAAAAATTTGTTTTATTTTCAAACTACTTTTTAAAAAAAATATTTAAAGAATGGTCAGAGACACCGAAATATAGAGACAGCTCTAGAGACATTTCTTTGTATTGGGGAGAGACACAATACATTTATATGCCCAAAGGAGAGAGAGCACAGCAATGAAAAGAGGAAAGGACAATAAATGGAGCAAGCTTATTAAGTGTGTGGGTGAGGGAGGTAGGGATGCTACCCAGGGTCTGGTGGAGGGATTCTCCCTCAATGAGAGAGAACCGCATCTGATAACATATGAGGAAAGTGGACTCAAGGATCAATGAGGAGTTTCAGGATTACTTTGAACACCTCCAAATGGGCCATGAGTATGGTCTAATTGTTGTTTTGGAGGTATTTTTTATTTTAATTTCCACACCCTGTATCATTATCTCATAATTTGAGGCTTTACTTTGATGGAGAGCTATGGCTACAATGGTGAGGTTGATGTAATTTTATACTCCTGAGTTGAGTACTTATAACTTTTCTCTCTAGTAATAGGGACACACATTTCACCATTACTGTTTTTTAAGAACTCCATAAATGATTATTCTTTGGAATCTCCATAATGTGTACCCCAAACTTCAGAAGAGATAAAATAAAAGAAACTCTAAAGCTATAATTAACAAAGCTCTCAGAAACCTCAAACTATTGAGGCCAAAATGCTGTCAGGAGCCTTGACAAAAGTAAGATCAATCTTCTCTAATGTCCACAAGTCATCCCCTTTTGAATTAATAACAGCTTGCCTTCCACATTTGAAAATTACTTCCAATCCCCCATGCTACTCCATCACAAGCTGATATGATTAATTATTGCAGGACACTCAGGGGACACTGAAATGCCTCTAGCTTTATCAGCAACAGGTATAAGCAGCATCTGTATGATCTAAAACCTGCAGATTTGAGTTTCTAAAGAAATCTTCCGAAAAATCTGCCCTTGAGCCACAGCAGAAAAGCCTTATAAGCTACTGCTGACAACTCACAAAGCAGTAAAACACCAAGGTGTTGATTCTTGGATTCATGTTTTCCAAATTAAAAAATATATAACAATTCCTCCTAACTGCTATACATCCATTCCATTAAGAGACATTAAATTGAAGACTTTGGGGGTTCTCCTGAAGCTGCTGACCCTATTTGTAGACAATTTTTGCCCCAAATGACACCAAACTGCTGGCTACATTTAGAAGTAAATAGCTTCTGTTCTAAATGATGGAACAAGATTAATTTTCTGATTTTCAGCACTTTCCTGTTCTCGCTAATTTTGCCTACTATTGTTCTTTGTCACCTTCTGTTAACTAAAGGTTCTCAACATCATCTCTTTTACCTTTATCCTATTACTTTTGACCCCCTTTTCTGACACTTTTGGAAAAACAAAACTCTTTGGTATATTATTTTTGTACAGTAACTACTGTCCTGATTACTGACAAAATCTAATAATTTTCTTTTAAATACTTTAGAAGTAGATTTCCCTTTTACAGATGCCTTCTGATATTTAGGTTTACTTCACAGGACACAAATTAAGTCTGATACAAATTCTTTGACCTGATGTCAATAAAGTGTGGTGGCTCATCCCTGTCATCCCAGCACTTTGGGATGACAAGGCCAGAGGAGCATTTGAACCCAGAAATTTGAGATGAGCCTAGGAAAATAGCAAGATACTCACTCTACAATTTTTTTTTATATATATTAGCTAGGTATAGTGGGATACACATCTACTGGGGAGGCTGAGGTCAGAGAACTTGAGCCTGGGAGTTTGAGGCTACAGTGAGTTATGATCACACCACTGCACTCCAACCTAGGAAACAGAGCAGAGTGTCTAAACAAGAGAAGAAAACAATTACCAAAAAAGTGCTTCTACTAAGGTTAGTGCAACCCTGTCAATCAAATCCAGCTTATCAGGAATGAGATCTAATTTAGAGTTATTCTTGCTATAAGTCAGTTTGTTCTCTGCAGGTAGGAACCTTTTAATCCCACTCACGGAATCTACTCATCTTGAGGAACAAAACTCAGTTCATTCCTTGTGCTAAGTTACATTTATACTACCAATAAAATCAAGGATATTTATTACAGGAGAAAAAATTTTTTAAATTCATAAGAAACACAATGAAAAATCACACAATGGTTAGTAGGTACTTAACTTAGGTTTGGGGGCTTTTTTTTGAAAAGCAAAGAGTCTTCAAAGATGCTTCTGCCTTCCACTCCTGTTTCCTAGGTCTATATATTCTAACTAGGGGGGGACATATACACGCACATGTGTGTATGTGTACGCTCCATTGTGTAAGAGTTATCTCTAAGGGAGTTAGGTACTAGTGAGTGATAATAACTGAGCCTATAAAAGACCATTTTATTGTACAAGCAAGTCAACTGCTTCTGAATTATGCGACATGAGTAAGTCTGAGGGGTAAGCTTATTAACACAGCTTCTTTGACATAAAATCTACCACCTGGCTGAAGGTAATGTTGATAGATAAAGCTTTCTATGAGAATCTAAATGGTGCTACTGATAGTTTTGCACCAAATAGAGAAAGCAACTCCATTCAAAAATATTATTAATCTATTCATGTAAGTGTTAAGTAAGCATCACTCTTCAATGATGTGAGTGGTCCAATATAATCAAAGGGCCCTTAGGTAGCTAGGTACTCCCCCTGGGGGGTAATGCTACACTAGAGGCTCAGCATGGGCCACTGCTTTCGGCAGATGGTCCACATGAAAGTATAAGCAGCAGCTCAGACTTGGTGAGTGAAAGAACATATTGTTGGGCTACAGCATGTCCTCTAAAATCTACAGAAGCTCATCAAAACTTTTCTTTTTGCAATGGGCACTCAAGTACAATGTGGTACCCTCTTTAGATGGAATAGCTCAACAGGACCCAAAGCATGAACTCCTACAGACTTGAAGTATGACAAACCTCTGAAATTTGTTCCACATTGTGGCTCACATGTATTTTACTAAGGCATGCAGTGTGCTTGCTACTTGTTATTCATCAAACTCAATTAGCATAATGCAGTCAATGTCATAGATCAGCATTGCATTCTGTGGGATATAAAGATGATCAAGGTCTCCCCAGGTGACATTCTGTGAGAGAGCAGGAGGGTCAGCATAGGTCAACACAGTAAGGACACACTGTCATCCCCACCATGGAATGCAAATTGCTTCTGATTTTTTTCCTATTGATTAAAATGAAAAAGAAAGGATTTCAGATCAATAGCAGCAAGAAGCTGTGTTTATTTGCTCTAGTAAAAATAGCACATCTGGAACTACAGCTGCTCCTCACTGAATAAGTCTGGGATAATTAGCTGTCATTTTCCACAGCCCATCTGGCTTTGGCCATAGCCAAATGGGTTAGTTTAAATAAGGTTATAGTAGGAATCACCAGCATTTCTGTAAAATATTTGATAGTCACTTCAATGGCTGCAATTCCACAATTTATAACGATATGTTTTGGGTTTCTTTTCTTTGCTGGAAAAATCAGTATGTATGGCTATATGCTGAGTTCTTCCTGTCCTTTAGCCTTCATCCTATAGGTCGTCCATCAGTTTTAAGGCAGTTGCTCTCAACCTTTTTGGCACCAGGTACCAGTTTCATGGAAGACAATTTTTCCACTGACCAGTGGGGTTGGAGGAGCTTGATCTGAGTCTGCAAGCAATTGGTTTATTACGGTCTCTGTGCAGTCAAACCTCTCTGCTAATGACAATCTGTATTTGCAGATGCTCCCCAGCACTAGCATCACTGCCCCAGCTCTACCACATATCTTCAGGCATTAGATTCTCAGAAGGAGCACCCAACCCTTCACATCCATGTACAGTTTACAGTAGAGTTCTTCCTGCAGCTGCTGTGACAGGAGGCAGAGCTCAGGTGGTCACGGAAGCAATGGGGAGCAGCTGTAAGCACAGATGAAGCTTCACTCACTCTCCAGCAGCTCACTAGGCAGCCTGGTTCCTAACAAGGTAAACCAGTAACAGTTTGTAGCCCAGGGCTTCAGAACTCCATTTTTAAGATATATCTGGTCTTATACATTCTGGGACTGGAGAAATACATTAATTTTTGGACCCACTTTACCTAGACTTGGGCCAAGACTTCACTATTACCCAACAATCATAAACTCTTATTCTGACCAGAAAATCATGGTAATGTTTCATAGATGTCATCAAATAATCCCAAAGGTCTTAGAATTTTCTGCTTGGGTGATCTTGCATAGATTTCATACAATATATTTATCTAGCATGCCTGTGTAGCTGAGTTTTCAGATTCTTTCCTCTATGGTGCCAGGAAAGTTTTAGCACTTTACCTTATTAACTGTAAAGTTATTTTTCAGTCCAGGCTCCAATGACCCAAACTATGAGAATATTCAGTTTGCTCTCTAGTGCTTCAACAAAAAATATTAAATCCTAAATTCCTCACGAATTTACCCTTATTGATGATGATTTTGACCCAAATGAGTACATTTCATCACACTCAGTTAGTTTATCATCCTTCAAGTTCACTCCCGCTTATATGCTCCACATCCCTCAAGTACGTACTGTTGAGGTCTTATGACTAAACTTAAGGCTTTCTCCTTATAAAGCAGGCTTCGTACTTCTTAGGGCTGTGTTGCTATGTAATTAATGAGGGCTCCAAGGCCTGGAGAAGATTTCAACTTCGGTCCACAATTTCTCAAATGTTTCCAAACCAAATCTTAAGGTCCCACTTCTTTCTATCAGTGTCTCTGCTAGAATGAAATATCTAGCCAGAGCTCAAAACATTTATTTTGGACTGAAACTGTATAGTCTCTGCATTTGCAACTCTAGATGTGCAACCTCTGGAGAGAAGGGAAGCCTTCAGAGTTGTCATGGTGCCTGCCAATCTTCCACACTGTTCTTAATTACATGTTTATGGCTCTTAATTGCTGTTTACACTCTCTGCTTCCCAAATTAAAAAACAGGTAATTTCACAGTCCTTATAAATCTCCATTACTTATAAAACAACTCAATTCCTCAGCCAGGCTATCCACACCTTGCTCCTCACCTGTGCTTTTTCTTATTCTATCAATCACAAGAAGGTGAGAAGATTCTAACACATACCACTGTTTACACGTGTCCTTTCATCCTGGCAAAGAAGTCACCTCTGAGCTCCTTTAAATATAAACCACCCAATTCCAGACACCCATTGATAAGGTGCATTTCTTGGGGATGCTTATAATACAAATTATTTTATCACCCAGGTTCCCAACAGGAAACAGTTGGCACACTCATGTTAGAATGTGCCACAGAGTGTTTATTGACTAAAAGCGCATTTACAAAGATGTTGCTAAATGCAGTGGGACTTTAAGGAATAATGCAAATGGAGGGGTTAGATGGACCTTTTGTCATTGTTTTGCCTAAAAAGATGAGAGAAAGGATCAGTTACCAAAACCTGGAAGGAGGATGTTGGGAGAGGAAGCAGACTTGAAAGCACCAGGAGCCAAGGGACACAGCCTTTGTAAACTGACCTTGAAGGGAAGGAAGGAGGGGGAATAATTGCCTTAATCTCACTCTTCTCACCTCTGATTCCCTGATGGTACTTTTCACTGGCCAAACTCAAATGGAGGTTGGAGCACAAGGTGGGCCACCCATGTGGTCCATACAGACAAGTCTCCCAGGGCAGAAGGCAAAGAAGAAGAGAGTGAAGATAAGACAAGATCTGCAGGGGAACAGAAATGAGGTCATCCTCACTCCTATCATGGGCATTCCCCTGTGGTCCTATTTCAGCTTTGCTAGCAACAAAAATTATTGTTGACGGCTTCAATGAAATATATTTACAGATGTCCTACAAGAGGCCTTTCTGATCTTTGCTTTTGCAGCTTTTCCAGTAGTTTTTCTAAGCCTCAAGTTTTTTATATGAATTTTCTTTCCACTAAATATACCTAAAGTGGTTTCTTCTTCCCCGACTAACCAAAACTGATCCAAGAACACTGCCTCTCTTAAAAACGGCTCCAGAGAGACAGGATATTTATCTTTGTTTCCTTGAAGACCCAAGATATTGAATGAAAGCTTATGAGAAGTCAGAAGTAACATTCAGCCATATGTAAAAATACAGTAAGTTAAGACCAGTACATTTGAATGTGTATATACCACACTAACACAGACAGAATAGAAACTTGCCAAAGCAAAACTCCTACAAAAGTGGCATTACTTTTAGCTCTCTTTTCTCTGGGCACCAAAATCCAGACTGCAGCAAGATGTCATCTTCCAAACCAGGAGAGGTTTATTAATTTAAGACAGATGAAAAGTGAGGACTGAAAATAAATTAACACATATTTTAAATAAGAACCATCTGTAGGTCACTGCAATTAATTTTGTCATAAATACAAACAACAAAAAAGGATAAGTCATATATTCATTTTTAGGAAAAATTTGACACTCTTTAATCTTGTCTTTACAAGAAGGTGAGCTGTTTTTCTTACTAAATCTGATGACACCCTGGTTTCCCACACATTTCTGCTCCCATATTGATTGATACAAGTTGTTCCCTCACACGAAGGCTTTGCTTTGGGGTCCTGCACGCGTATTTACTGTATTCACCATTTTCAGTGATTTGTCAGAGGCAAATGATAGTAGTAGCAAACTCTTAAGCACATAAGTGCCTAGAAATTAATTAATTATAACAACTGTATATATTAGTTTATTACCTTTTTATTATTTCCAATTTATATATGAGGAAATGAAGGCTTAGAGTTCCTACTTAAATCCACAACTTGGATTGGAAATAAAAAAACACAAATCTAACTGCTCCTAAAAATCACTGGGTTTTTAAAGTTTTATTTTATCTATAATTGCAGATAATTCTTAACCCTTAAGTTTTGATCCCTCTTCCAATCACACATGAACACTATTTCTGGGAAATGCTTTTTCTCTTGGTTTCCACCATGGTGTTAATGCTTTTCTCTCTCCACTATGAACTGAGAAGATACTTCTTCTGTCTTTTCTGCTGTATCATTCTGTGTTACAGCAAGAGAATAAATCAGATTCCATCAATTTTGTCAGGAAGAAAACTTACTGATTAACATAAAAGCTAAAAATAATTCTATTAGAAAACACAGGCATTGCTACTTCCTATATAGCACTGTGAAACTTCCCTGGAGACATAACTGTGTTGTGACTGTTTTTGTTGAAATCATGAGTAGAATATTTTACCATCATAATCTACAGCACTTTTTCATTCATAATCTACAACAAGAGTGTCCAAACTGTGGCCTGCAGGCTGCATGTGACCCAGGCTGGCTATGAATGCAGCCAACACAGAATCAAAAACTTGCTTAAAACATTATGAGATTTTTGTGGGTTTTTTTTTTTTTAATTGGATGCGATTGTGTGGTTCTAGAGAATGAACTTTGTAGATGAAAATATCCTGTTGTAATGTCATGGAAAACATACATGCGCTCTCACTATTCGTAAGCAAGCATGGTGGCAGTTTTATGGTGGTTTGCAACTTCCAATGTTATTTTCTAAAAGCAGATAGTGAAATTCACACCATCAGACATCATGTAGGCTCATGTGACTTGGTAGGGAAGCAATTATCAATCCTATTTCAACCTACCCTTGCATGTTAAGCCTATGATGTTATTTAGAAGTCAGGTAAGCATTCTTATTTGATTATTACAGGCACTTCCACACATCAACAGCACCTCACATATCACTGTCCATGCTTTGCAGTCAGCCCTGGGGCTGGCCTCGCATCAGCTGCCAAGATGTGGAAGAGCTCAAACCCTACTTTCTATTTTTTTGTCAATTAATTTTCATAATAAAAGTAAATAAAGTCCCTTATCTATTATAACTTTTTAAATCCCAGCATGGCTTTTATGACATCTCAGAAGAAAACAGAACTCAAAAAATAAAAAAAAAAATTAGGAATGAAGGAAGGTTGTGCAATGAAGAAGGGATAGATGACTACTTTTTGATGAGACAAATAGTAAGGCACTTTGCTTAATTAATAGAGAATTTGTGTGAGTTTTCAAGGACTATACTTTGAGAAGGCATTATATAGAAAAACATGCTGCCAAATTTGATGCATATGAAGGACTATGTCATAAGGATGAAACACCGGAACTGAAAACAAGTCTGCTCAAAAAAAAATAAAAAATGTTTTTTAAGTCACAGCTCAGACAGATTTCATTGTAAAAGCTAGTTGTGCTGTAGCATGTTTAATAGCAGAAAAACCAAAACCATTAATTGATGGTGAGTTTATTAAGCAATATATGGAAAGCATGGCAGATATAATTTGCCCTAAAAGTGGAGATGAGGGAATGTTTCCCAAATCAATTGGTCTTATCAGCCTACAATCAAGTGAATGGAAGAAATTAGAAAATCCACTGAAAGAAGTTTGGAGAGTAAAGCTGCTCATCATAAATTTTATGCTTTGGTGATGGATGACAGCATTGATGCTACAAATATAGCTCAACTTCCCATTTTTATCAGAGGTACTACTGATGAAAATAATGTCACTAAAGAAATGGCTTCTCTCATGCCATTAAAAACACAAATCAAGATATTTATAAGGAATAGTAAAAAACATGTTGAAGTGATTTTCTTTGTTCATTGTCACCATATCTGGGATAGTTACTGATGATGGTAGATAAAAGAGAAGGACTTGTAAAATTAATAGAAAATGATACAATTGCCACCCAAGTTCATGTTTGATGAAGTATCACTGTATAATACATCAAGAAAATTTATGCACAAAAGCTTTAAAAATAGATAATGTTTTGCATATCATCATTAAGACTGTGAATTTCATAAGGGCCAAGGGAGTGAATCATCACCAATTGCATGAATTTCTTAAGAGTATTGGTGCTACCTATCGCTGTATCATTTACTTTTTGGAAGTAATATGGTTAAGTTGAAGCCAAATGTTGAAAATATTTTGTGATTTGCAACATGTTATCAAGTCATTTATGGTATCAGAAACCAAATTTGTGCCAGAAATTAATGACGATAACTGCCTTACAGATTTAGCATTTTTAGTGAATTTAGCCTCTCCTTTCAATGAGCTTTAAAATGTGTCTTCAAGGTGAAAACCAACTGATTGGTACAATGTTTTAAACCACAACAGCATGGCAAGTTAAAATTAAGGCAAATAGTTTTATGGCAAGCTCAAATTAAAGCAAACAGTTTTATGCATTTTGATATTGGCTAAATACAGTCCTGTGAACAGTGAAATATACACAGCCTTGCCTCTTGATTTGATACAAGAATTTGAAAACAGATTTCAAGATTTCCAGAAAAACAATCAATATTTTGGTGCATTTGTGGCTCCCTTTTCAGTCAACATAAACATGTTTCCTGCCAATTTTCAAATGGAATGCATAAAGCTGCAATCTGACATTCAACTTAAAGGTAAATTTGATCATGTCTCTTACTGGACTTTTATAGGTCCCATCTTCCAGGAGACAAATATCCCTTGCTTTGCAGTCAGGCCTTATTCATGTCATCACTTTTTGGGAGCACTTTACATTTCAAGCAACTGTTTTCAAGAATGAGGCACATTAAGAGTAAAATGAAAACTAATGCAGTCTCTTTGAGAAGTATGGAGAATGCTCAAAGAACTAAAAATAGACCTTCCATTTGATCTTGCAATCCCAAGAATCTAGGCATCTACCCAGAAGAAAAAAAAAACATTTTATCATAAGGACATTTGCCCTAGATTGTTTATTGCATCTCCATTTACAATTGCCAAGATACGGAAACAATCTAAGGGCCCATCAACCCAGGAATGGATTAATGAACTGTGGTATATGTATACCATGGAATACAATTCAGCCATAAAAAGATGGAGAGTTTTGTATTAACCTGGATGGAGTTGAAACACAATCTTTTTAGTAAAGTATCACAAGAATAGAAAAGCAAGAATCCAATGTCCTCAATACTAATATGAAGCCAGTAGAGTAACTAATGCACACCCACACAACAGAAAACTCAATTCAATTCAAGTTTGGTGGGAGGGGCCAAAGAAGATTGATAGAGGGGAGGAAAGAGTGGGATTGGTGTGCTCCCACTTAATGGGCATAATGTAAGGGCATATGGCACACCTCCAGGATGTGCAACCCAACTACAACAAGGACTTTACCTAACAAATGCAAACATTGTAACCTAATCGTTTGCACCCTCATATTAATCTGAAATTTTAAAAGAGGTAAAATGAGAGCCAAAATATCTGATGAGCACCTTGAAAACTCACCAAGAGTTGCAACTACTTCCACGGAGACTCATATGGATGCATTAGTTTCTCAAATACAACGTCAGACTTTCTACCTGCTTTATGCTGTCCACTTCTATTTTACATTTATAATAAAAAATATCCAAAAAAAGACATTTTATTACTTAGATATGTACATTTTCTTTATTTAGTGATCACAAACTTAGGAAATACTCCGTGATTTTAAAAGACTCTCTGAACAGGCTCCTACATAGAATTATTACTAGAGGATGTTTTCACTTGTCCAAGGTGGTAGATCACAAAAATTATGCATAGATCTTATGGACAGACCTTTTTGTTTGTCTCATCAGCTGCTGTTAGTATCTGCATATTTAACATGTGGCCCAAGACAACTCTTCTTCCAATGTGGACCAGAGAAGCCAAAATATTGGACACCCTGATGTACCAGCTTTATCCTTCGCACATGGGGCCTGTGAGTTCACAGTTAATATGACAATTGTAATTAGCTTAAGGCTTTAATTATTCAAGAGCCTGCTGTTCCTACCTTATCCATTTCTGGGAAGTGCTTCCATCCTCACACTTGCTTTCCAGGAAGGAAACATCTCTACAGTCATCCTTTGCTCTACTCTCATTCACTGCAAAGAGTAGTAGTGACCTAAAATAAAAATAAAGAATATCTTGCTATGAACACATAATCTATTTTGTAACAAAAATGTTCTCCCGAGATTACTCTTTTGATCCAAAGATCTTTAAAGTATTTACAAAAGACAACTAACTAAGCTTTGCTATATTTTCGTATATCTTACAAGCTGCTCCAAAGCATCTTCTTACAAGGTTTTGAAACATTCAAGAAGAGCTTTCAATCCCTCTGAAAACCAAAGGAAAATAATCTGTACCATTATGCCACATATCGGGAGAGGTGAGAAGTAAATGTCCTGTGTACACATGAAATGTGTTTTAGTGGTTAAATGAAGGCTTCTAAAGGTCCAGAGACCTTTCCTTTCTAGCCAACTGGTCACCTTAACAAGTTTAAATAGATGTTTTATACAGAAGAGTTTGACAGCAATATCCAAGAACTTATTCAAAATCCTCTACAAGTACTGGAAAATGATGAAAAGTTCAAACTCAGGTTAAAATCACTCTGCTAAGGCATAATTTGTTAAATTCATGGTTTTGGTTTAATTCTTTTAGTCTTGGAAGAGAGACTTTGTATCTTTATTCAAGGAAGGCAGTTTGTGAAAGGCTGTTCTTGGGTGTTTCTCTAATGCTGTCCCACATGCTGGTGGAGTTGTAATCAGCAGGTCTTACTCTGAGTCTTACTCAAATTGCTATCCTATGCAAGTTGGAAGGATAAAATAAAGACTCAGCTCTTAGGCACATTTCTCCAGCTTCTTATCTGATTCCATTGAAAGCTCAGATTCCAATACTTTTTTTTAAACATAGACCTTAGATTCACACTTGAATAACAGAGTGAAAACTCTAAATAAATTATGTATAGAGAAATAAATCCTTATACTCAGAGAACTGCTGCACATATACCCACTCTGTCTTCCAAAGTAATCTGAAATGTAACTTTCCAAGTAACAAATAAATTGTACCAGTAATGAGTTGAGCAGCTTTATGGCTTATTGGTCATGTCCTTGATAATATCTCTGATTGTTTCAAATGCCCACACACAAAATGAGTTTTCAAAATGGGAAATAGCATTGAACATTAAGGTAATGGGTTCAAAAATTGAAAGCCAGATTTATATAACAAGGGGGATAATTTCCAACTGGTTTAAAACTCCACATTTATGAAAGGATAATCTTGAAGAAATAATGGTAATATCAACAGCTACTAATCAATTATGCAAATATTCACTCCCAAAGGTAAAGAAAATCTAGTACAGCTGCTTAATTCAGATGTGTAACTGACAAATTGAAGCTAATTGGAAATAACACATTTTAAAAATTAAACTGGTATAGTCCAGATGTCCTAGCTAAGAGAAACACTTTGTTGAAAATAAAAATGCCAAATAATAAACTCTAGTTTGAAACAGGAAACCATAAAAAGCTTATTTTCTATTTGTAATAATTTTTTGAAAAATTACCATGGAGTTAGAAGCTTAATGAGTCATATCGTGATAATCAGTAGTATGAAAAAACTAAATAGATAATTCAAATTCATTTATATTTGCTCATATATTATGCCTTATTGAATATGGATTTAACTTCTGAGAATTTACAATACAATGAAATAGCTCATGTACTGGTATTCCAGGGTTCTTGAAAATTCAGATCGAAGTTTATTTTTGTACTATGTATATAGAGGGAATTTTGCTAGGCAAATTAAAACCATAAATAAAATTACAGAGAAATGTATAACATCCTAAACGCACTTTAAGTGCTTTATAATTACATTTGCCTACAAGCAATTTGAGTGCTCAGCATTCTACTTGTATTATCTCGTTTATTTTTCACAAGCACTTTATGAGCAAGAGACCCAATTAATAGAATCTTGATTTCATAGATGAGGAAACTGATGTGAAAAAAGGCTAATTTTCCCTAGGCCATTCTGTTAGTAGCTAGTAGAGTTAAAATTTGGAGGCCGTTAGACTTTAAACCTCTAGCACTATGTCACACTCTTCCCTGGTGGACTCTGAAAGCCAAACATTGTTATTGTGGGATTTGAGCGGGTGGGGGAACTAGCAATAGGAACCCATTGGTTGATGGTTTTTCTGTTTACTCAAATAATGTTACAGCCTCATATGAACTACTGGAGTGCCTGCCAATCCTGCTCTCAGTGAAAAGAGGCTATCTTTCTAATAGAAACATTCATTTATTAATTGATTTGTCCATTCTATGCCAGGCTTGGTTCTGAGTATTTGGACTGCATCAGTAAACAAAGCAGGCAATGGCATCATCTGTCTAGCGAGGGCAGAAATGCAATCAACTATTAAAACAATAAATAACAATAGTATTAGCAATTTAGAAGCTGATAATTGTCATAAAGGGGAAAAAGTGACAAGGGACTGTATGTGGTAAAGCAAGTTCCACTTATAATAAAGTTGGCCAACTTCGGAATTTTTTAAGCTCGCATTTTTTAAGCTTACATTTAACAAAATGTTTAACAGAGAGAATAACCTGGAGATTTCTGGCAAGAGAAAAACCAGTAGAAGGACATGGAATTGGACCTTGTCTGGCAGCTGAAGGACAGTGAAGCACAGAGGAGGCTGGGGGGGGGGGGGAAGGGTGGGTGGGGTGGGGACTGAGGAGGAGGGGAAGCCAGTGACAGGAGAAGCAGGTTCCCAAGGGGCTCCTAGCCCTGCAGGCAGACGTCCTGATTTTAGTTTTTCTGCAGGCAAAATGAGGAGCCATTGCAGAATTTTGAGCAAAGGGTGAGCTAACCTGATTTTTAGGGTTGCTGTGGATGCTGGGTTGAGAAGAGACCGTGGAGCATGGGTGAAGCAGCACAGCAATAGCTAAAGAAATCCATACGGGACCTGACAGCAGACTGGCCACCGAGAGAGCAGTGATAGCATGGGAAGTGTCCAGGTTCTGCTTTAATTCTGAAGGCATAGTCAGCCGATCTCATAATGGTTGGATGTGGATTTGGAGACAAAAAATAAAATCCCCAAAGGAAGCAAAAAAGAAGGCAGAGATGACTCCAAGTTTTTTGTTTTAAGCAAATAAAAGAGTACAGTTGCCAGGCCTCAGATAAAAATCTAACTCAGGTCTTAACTTTTAGTAGCTCTAAGAATTATTAAGAAATAAATAGACAATAGTTCTCTATAGTTCAAAAATTGTTGGCTCTGCATTAAAATTGTAGTACGAAAGACTTCCCATTGAAGTCTCCTTTAAGAAACAAATGTAGTAGGCAGGGCATGGTGACTCATGCTTGTAATTCCAGCACTCTGAAAGGTAGAGGCAGATAGATCGCTTGAGCTAAGGAGTTGGAGACCAGCCTGAGCAAGAGTGACACCCCCATCTCTAAAAAATAGCGGGGCGTGTGGCAAGCACCTGTAGTCCCAGTTACTTGGGAGGCTGAGGCAAGAGGATTGCTTGAGCCTAGAGGCTGAGGTTGCTGTGGGCTGTGAAGACCCCAAGGCACTCTATTGAGGGCAACAAAGTGAGAATCTGTCTCAAAAAAAAAAAAAAAAGATCTCTCCTTTCACCTGTCTCTGAGTGGTCGTGCTCCCCTCACAAGCTGCAGCATGGAGGCTGGGAAGTCCCAAGTGCCCTCTGGTCCCAGGTGATTGTAAAGTGCTAATCGGTTGCCACTGGACACAATTGAAACAGAATAGGAAGATGGCAACAAATCCTTCAGAACAAGAATAGTGTCAGAGGCAAGATGGCCGACTGAAGCCAGCTTTCAACAGAGGCTCCCTTCCAGAGGGAGAAATAATGGTCAAAACCAGCGCAATAAAGTGGAATATTAGGAGCTGAGAGAGAGGATTGATAGGTTTGCATCACCTCTGCTAAGGCAAGCTGGGACTCCAAGGAAATAAATTTCAGGTACAAAACCCATCCCAAAAAGGACGGGAATCCTTCTCCTCTACCCCCCACCACATGAGAGTATCTTGTGGTGAGTAGTGAACAGAGGACCTTTCTTTTCACCAAGGGGAGAGAACAACTGAGGGCCAGGACTCCCTCCACAGAGAGATACTGCTGCAAGCCCAGGCAGTTTCTTACCTGAGACAAAAGTTGATCTAATATTCTCCCTACATTCATGAACTCCCAATTCACCCCTCCCCCATCTCTTGGCAGAATCCAGAGTGTCTGGAAGATTTTTACTAGGGCAGGACATCTTATGGACTGTGGGAAAGTTGTGCTGAAACTCTAACTTTAATAGAGACAGGGAGTCACAAGAGGAGGGATACTGGCCCCTTGTTGTAAAGAGCATAGCGGGACCACACCACCAACCACCAGGGACCATAGCTGACAGCACCCCACCTGCTTCTGCTACCTGTGGGGCACCACCCACCAGCATCCCGGCTCCTGCACCGACAGGCGGATGGCAGCTCCACCCTTTGGCTCCCCGCCTGGCTCCAGCAACCTGCAGCAGTGGCTGTACCCTCCAGCTCTCCACCTGGCTCCTGTTACCTGCATACAGCAGTACCCCAGACCAGCAGCACCACCCCCAACAGTGATGGCAGCCCCATGGTCCCTCCCACTGGGGTCAAATTTTGGAGAGACATCTCCCCAATTCTGTGGAACACAGAGCAAACCTGACCTGCAGGGGTTCCAGAGGTGGAGTGTGGCCAGGGCAGAGGAATGGTCTCTGAGGGAGAGAAACACACTTCTCTAAGGTAACCCCCACTGGGTACAGATGCAGGTGAAACACTCCCTAGTTTCTAATGATCATAGGAGGGAATTGGGCCTGAACTCCTCCTGCCTGCAGGTTGTACAGTGAGATGCCTGGTCAGGGAGTCATTAACTTCTCTTTGACTTAGGTGCAAATACCTGGCGTACTTGAGTATTAGAGAGAAAAGGACTACAGCCCTGTGGGGTAACCAGTGACTGGGGGTGACAGTAACGCAAAGTGGGAAAAAAGGCACCAACACCATTGGAATAATTCTTTTGCTAGGTGGGCCTTTCTGACTCCACAGATAACTGGAGCGAGCCACACTTGAGCTGCCAGTAGACCCCTGCTGTCCAGTTGCTGGAGACCTTTTGAACTCTTCTATTTGATCTGTGTTTGTGCTGACTGGGACAATTGGTTTGGAACTCTTAGTCTGGGCCAATCACCCAGGGACTTTCCAAGGTTATATCCTGGTTGCGTTGTAGAGGGAGGGTTTGATTCTCTTCTCCCAGTTATTGCCAGTGTAGGGGGGCAGGGTGTCTTAATTGCTTGTATTCCTCCATAGCTGAGATTTCAACTCCAAATCACTAATCCACTAGGATTGGTCAGAGTCTAGCTAAATACAAGACAGACCCACATAGCCCCATCATACTAGGCAGGTCCCCAGAGTCTCAGACTGTAGACCTGAATGGGAGCTTGGTAAAGCCATTGGGGAAAAGCCACAGTCACCAGTCCCAGCACTCTGGTAAAGGGCTGGTTAACTGCATATCCAGGAGCTCTCAATTTAATTCTACCTTACCAGCCTCTCTAAACAAACAGTGAAAAATAACCATGGGGCAGAATCAACAGAAAAACTCAGGCAACATGAATAACCAGAGTAAATCAATTCCCCCAAGGTATGACAAAGGAGACATAAAAGATGATCCTATTCATAAACAAATGGCGGAGATAGCAGAAATTCAGTTCAGAATTTGGATAGCAAATAAGATTAACAGAACTGACGTAAAATTGGAATTAGAAGTTCAAGGAGCAACTCAAAAGTTGACTCAAGAATTCAATGAAGTCAAGGATAAAATCACCAAAGATTTTCACAAATTGAGGGAAGAATTTTCATCCCTCCAAGGCCTGAGAAATATAGTAGAAGCCCTCAGTAATAGGATAGAGCAAGCAGAAGAAAGGATCTTGGATATTGAAGACAAAGCTTTTGAACACTCCCAAATGCTCAAAGATGAAGAGAAATGGAAAGCAAAGATGGATCATTCACAGAGAGAGTTGTGGGACCACTCTAAAAAAGCAAAAAGCAAACATTTGCCTAATTGGAATTTCTGAAGGTGATGAGAATGATCTGAAAGGCACAGATGCTCTACTCCAAGATATTTTAGAGGAAAACTTTCCAAACATAGCAAGAGATTCTGAAATTCAGATAGCAGACAGTTTCAGAACCCCAGCAAAACTCAATCCAAATAAAGCATCTCCTAGACACATTGTAATTAACTTTGCCAAGGTTAACATGAAAGAAAAAATCCTGCAAGCAGCCAGACATAAGAAAATCATAACCTACAAGGGGAAGAGTATTAGGGACTGCAAATATTTCTGCTGAAACTTTTCAAGCCAGAAAAGGATGGCCATCAACCTTCAATCTCCTAAACCAAAACAATTTTCAGACCAGGATTCTGTATCCAGCTAAACTGAGTTTCATTTATGATGGAAAATCAAATACTTTAATGACGTTCACATGATGAAGAAATTTGCCATAACTAAACCAGCTCTTCAAGATATCCTCAGACCCATCCTCCTTAATGACAACCATAATGTTCTACCACCAAAGTAAACTCACTCAGAAATTATTGATCAAAACCCAACTTCCACAGTGGCAAAAGGATTAAAAACATCCACTGCTCTTTTGAAAAACTTGACACCCAAAATACCAACAGGCTTATCAATACTCTCAATTAACAAGAATGGCTTAAATTGCCCACTAAAGAGGCACAGGTTGTCTAACTGGATACAAAAATTCAGGTCAGATATCAGCTGCATAAAAGAATCTCATTTTATCTTAAAGGATAAATATGATAAATATAGACTCAGGGTGAAGGGATGGACATCTATAATCCAGGAAAACAGAAAACAGAAAAAAGCAGGGGTTGCAGTTTTATTTGCAGATACACTAGGCTTTAAACCAACAAAAGTAAGGAAAGACAATGATGGTCACTTCATGTTTGTTAAGGGAAACAACATGATGAAATATCCATTATTAACATTTATGCACCCAACCAAAATGTTCCTCAATTTATAACCAAGCACCTAACAGACATGAACAATTTGATATCTTCCAGCACCACGATAGATGGGGATTTTAACACCCTTTTGGCAGTGTTCAATAGATCCTCCAAGAAGAAACTAAGCAATGAAATTTGGACTTGAACTTCACCATACAACAATTGAATTTAATAGACATCTACTGAACATTTCATCGTAACAAAATTAAATACACATTCTTCTCATTAGCCCATAAAACATCCTCCAAAATTGATCACATCTTAGGTCACAAGTCTAACCTCAGCAAATGTAAAAGAATAGAAATTATTCCATGTATTTTCTCAGATCATATCATGGAATAAAAGTTAAACTCACATAACAGGAATCTGCATACTCATACAAAGACATGGAAACTAAATAACCTTATGCTGAAAGATAGCTGGGCCAAAGATGAGATTAAGAGGAAATTACCAAGCTTTTGGAACAGAATGGTAATGAAGACATGAATTATCAGAACCTTTGTGATACTGCAAAGGTAGTCCTAAGAGGGAAATTTATAGCGCTGTAAGCCTTACTCAGGAGAATGGAAAGAAAGGAAGTCAACAACTTAATGGGACATCTCAAGCAACTGGAAAAGGAAGAACATTCCAATCCCAAACCCAGCAGAAGACGAGGACCCCCCCACCCCTGGGCAGCCCTCAGAATGGGAGAAGATATTTCTAGGTTATGTCTCTGACAAAGGCTTAATAACCTGAGAATCCACAGAGAACTCAAACGTATCAGTAAGAAGAGAACAAGTGATCCCAACTCAGGGTGGGCAACTTCTGCTTCTTCAATACTATCTTCTTTGACTAAAGGGAACATGTTTGCAGGGGTAGGGGAGGTTGTTCCTATCTGATATGATCAAATATTACCTGTCAATAAACACCATTCATTCTAATTAAACATTTAGTAAAACATTTACTGTCAGTGTTTCTGTGAGAGGTTTTTTTAATTCTTCAGAACAGTGTCATCAACCAAAATGATAGCTATATTCTCTGTTAGATTGACTTACCCTCTATTCTAGCATTTTCTAGAGTGCTAGAAAGGCTGTTTTACATTGCTACCAAGTCTGGAAAACTGAAATCAATATTTCCCAGACTCTTTGCATTAGGGCTCTAAAAGCAGTTAGGTTCCATCAGTTATATGTAGTCAAGTAAGATTTAAAAGATAGAAATGTGAATGAAGCCATCTTTTCATCTCTTGACTGTGTTCTGATGGCAAACAATGTCAAAATGTTTTGAGATTTTTCTACCATCTATTCCCCAGCACCCTAGATATGAAGGGGCAGCTTCAAAGGAAGAAATTTTTTATCTGGACTTTCACTTTCTGATCCCTGAATTACAGGTATGGGACATGTTTTTGAACTTAATATTGCAGGGATAGCCACAAAGATGCACAAGAGTTCCCACGGCCTGCCAATTATGACGTATTCCTTGAGGCCCCTCTGAAGAGCTCTTTGTTCCAGGTAAGCCAACAATCCTCTAATGATTTTAGTGGGGAAAAAACTGGCTGTGTTAAATCCCTGCATCCTTAAAATGGAGCTGTTTCTGTTTTCAACTGAATCCTGAGTAATAAATGCTAGCATGAGTACAGAGGGATGCTTGGAAGGTTGTTCATTGCAGCATGGTTGGTAAAAGCAAAGGTTAAGGAGAAAAGGCTGCATATCAATAAGCAGAGATTGGTTAAACAGACATCATTATTACTGTAAAAAAAAAGTAGGGGAATTTTATGTACTAAAGTAGGATAATCTCCAAGTTACATATTTTAAATGAAAGAAGAAAGATGCAGAGTATGTACCATGATGCCCTTTGTCAATAAGGGTTAATGCAGATTTAGAAAAAGATGTAGCTATGGAATAATGTATAAGTATATAAACAACTAATCACATTGCTTCCTTCCATGGGAAAATATAGGTAGTTAGAGATAGAATACAGAATTTTCATTAAATACTTTGCTTTTTTGTAACTTTTGAATTTTGAATCATATTATAATAAGTACATGACATGGGCACTCATCCTTTCTATCGTGACTCTGAAGATCTTTTTTCCACTGTTGCCTTGTCAATTCGTGTCTTTTCTTGCCAATTTTTCCTATCTCCATCCTGCAGCTTTTAGTCATTTTCAAGACCAAAGATTAGGAACAGTTCAAGGAGCAATGTCTCAATAGAATAACAACCAAAGAATTTTGAAGAAGAGTCAAACCTCTAATTCCTGAGATGTTGTGAACAGATCTGAGAAAGAAAAGCTGAAGGTTGCATGAAAGTTGCTACCCCCAAATCTAGTTAAAAAGCAGAAAGAAACTGTGCTTGGTGATCACTGATTTACTACATGGGAAACTAATCCTACTCTGGGGCCTTAAAAACCATTACATTCTGTCTACAGTTCTGATTTTATGGACAAGTACATTAACCACCACCACACTTCTTGTCCCACACAGATGGCAATTTTCTTTCTTTATTTCATAAGACGTTGTAATAGGTGAGCTAAGGCAACTGTTCTCAATCTATGGGTTGCGACCCCTTTGTAACAATGAAAATACATCCTGAAATTTACATTACAATTCATAACAGTAGCAAAATTACAGTTATGAAATAGCAACAAAAAAAATTTTACGGTTAGGGGTCACCGCAACAAGACGAACTGTATTAAAGGGTCGCGGCATTAGGAAGGTTGAGAACCACTGAGCTAAGGTTTTGCAAAAAACTAAAATGTATTGTAGAGGATTGAACATCATGCTTACAATAGGAGTCACCAATCTCAGAACTCATTTGAGGAATCGCTGAGAATAAGACATTCTCCTGGTAAGCCTTGAGATCTCTTGTGACTTGGAAGCAAACTGCCAAGCAACTCTAATCCCGGAGATGCAAAGATCAGTCCTGCGGTACTAAGGCTGATGTTAAACATTAAACATTTTATGGCAGTTCCTTGAAGGAGTAGTGGAGAAAATGCATGTACCCCTATGAGATCATTCCCTTGAGCACGTACTCTCTTGCCATCTTTTGTTTAACTTGTCAATAAAAGACCACTGCAAAAGTTGTTTGGGGCTCTCCTGCACCTTTGGTGAGCCTTACCTCTTGCAGCTTGTATTCTCAATCTGTGCCCTGACTAATTCTCTCATGTGGCCATGGCAATGTGTATAAAATACAGCTAAAGAGTTTTAAATTTAACAATAGTACAAAGTAATAGACTAATGTTTCATATATATTTTGTGTCCTCCAAACAATGACCCATAATTTT
The DNA here is from genome assembly GCA_963574575.1 of Galagoides demidoff. Lineage (NCBI taxonomy): Eukaryota > Metazoa > Chordata > Mammalia > Primates > Galagidae > Galagoides > Galagoides demidoff. The sequence continues at coordinate 118,182 of CAUYQV010096759.1, forward strand.
AAAAGCAAAAAGCAATTGCATCATAAGCTAATTTATAAGACATTCCAATTACAGCAAAACCTCTGTAAGTTGACCACTCAACAGACTTTAATCAACTGGTCAACAAACAGAAATGATGAATATAAGAAATGAATATAAGACTAATAGAATATAAGACTAATTTTAGTCATGTTGGTAACAACAACAGTAATAATGACTGTGCTGATACATACGCATGGTGCATGTCTGGCCCATTATAAAAAGGTCAATTAAAGGAGGTGGTCAATGTAGGAAGCTGATCAACTATGGAGGTTTCCCTATGGGGAAAGGGATGCTGACACCCATGCAGTTGAAAATTTGCATATAACTTTTGACTTCTCCAAAATTTAACTACTAATAGCCTACTGATGACCAGAGGCATTACTGATGACACATACAGTAGAGTAACACATGCTCTGTATTATTATATATCATATACTATATTCTTAAAACAAGCTAGAGAAAAGAAAGTGGTAAGAAAATCATAAGGAAGAGAAAATACATTACTACTCATTAAGTGGAAGTGGGTCATCGTAAAGGTCTTTATCCTCATTATCTTCACATTGAGCAAACTGAGAAGAAGGAGGTAGAAGGATTAGTCTGTCTCAGGTGGCAGGGGAAGAAGAAAATTCACATGCAAGTGGACCCATGTAGTCCATGCTTATGTTGTTCAAGAGTCAACTGTTGCATAAACGGTGATTTGTGGCTAGATAAATCACTTAGAAAGTGGAAAAGTCCTAATACAGTGTACTCAAAGATCATATGTATTTGGGTTTAATAAAGATGACCAATATAGTGGGCCATTAAATTCAATTCTCTAATTTTAGTCACATTGGTAACAACAACAGTAATAATTATAGCTAACATTATTGTGCTAGACATAATGCTATTATATTGAGTTCATCTTCACCAAAAAACCTATGTGATACATATATCATCTAAACATATAGGAAAGCCAAGTTTAGAGAGGGTAAATTAATTGCCTACAGTTGAACAGCTAGCTAGTATATGGTAGTCCAGATTTCGTTGGCTGCCCACATTTGAATTTTTTTTTTTTTTGAGACGGAGCCTCAAGCTATCCCCCTGGGTAGAGTGCCATGGCATCACAGCTCATAGCAACCTCCAACTCCTGGGCTCAAGCGAGTCTCCTGCCTCCGCCTCCCAAGTAGCTGGGACCAC
>CAUYQV010096760.1:0-12048 GCA_963574575.1 Galagoides demidoff
CCACCATCATCACCACCATCATCACCATCATCACCACCATCACCACCATCACCACCACCATATCATCACCACCACCATCATTACCATCATCACCATCACCACCACACTCATCATCATCACCCACCATCACTACCACCACCATCAGCATCACCACCATCATCACCCACCATCACTACCACCACCATCAGATCACCACCATCATCACCACCATCATCACCACCATCACCACCATCACCACCATCATCACCACCATCATCACCACCATCACCACCATCACCACCATCATCACCACCATCATCACCATCATCACCACCATCACCACCATCACCACCACCATCATTACCATCATCACCATCACCACCACACTCATCATCATCTCATTTGACCATTACAACCACATTTGGGAAGTGAATGCTATTAATGCCATTTTACAAATAAGGAAACGGGGGTTCAGAGAAGTTAAATGACTGGCTCAAGGGTGCAAAACTTGTGCATGGAAGAACCAACATTGGAAAGCTGGATCTGTCTGTGTTCATTCCAGCGTTCACACCTCTTCACTGCAAAGTGAAAGTTTGTCTATTCCATTCATACTTCCTTCCACAGCTGTACAGATAGATAGCCAGCTAGTCACATCATGGACAAGAGCTCACTCCCACTGGGCAGCTAGATCCAGCACTGAAAAACTCCTTTATGGAGTCAAAGCCTATTTCTCCAAAGCTTTACCCACTGAAGCCCTAGATCCATGCTAAAAATGTCTAGTTCCCCTCACATGCTTCAACCGTGACTATGCCCTCCAAAGTGAGAGAAGAACAGGTGTCTAGAAAGTGGGGACTTAAACAATCTGAGTGTCATATAGACACCCAGAGCCTGGAAGTGCTCTGAAGAGATGCTGCCCAGAGCCCCTGCTGACCCCCACAGCCACAGGATGAAATCTGAGCCCATCCATAGGGCTGAACCCACCCATGCCCTACCTGACCTTTCCCTGGGCCTCCTTCCCACCACGCTGCCATGTTTCAGTCCCCCCATGTACCTGGCTGCCTTTCTCTCTTCTGGGTGCTCCCTTCCTGCATCTCCAGGCTTACCCCTGCCCCTCTGTTGGGCCAGCTTAGACATTGGCTTCCTCAGGAAGCCTCTGACCTCCAAAGCCGAGGTCAGGCGCCTATCCTCAGTGTCACCAGGCCCTGTGCTATTCCCTCCCCACCACACTGAGAGCTTTATGAGTCTGAGACTGTCTTTACTGCACCCAGCACAGTATCAGGCATGCAGCCTGTGATTAATAAATATCAAACAAATGAATGAAAGCATGAAGGAATCGGGGCAGTGCCTGTGGCTCAGTGAGTAGGGCACCGGCCCCATATACTAAGGGTGGTGGGTTCAAACCCAGCCCCAGCCAAACTGCAACAAAAAAATAGCCGGGTGTTGTGGCGGGTGCCTGTGGTCCCAGCTACTACAGGAGGCTGAGGCAAGAGAATCGCTTAAACCCAGGAGTTGGAGGTTGCTGTGAGCTGTGACACCAAGGCACTCTTCCGAGGGTGATAAAGTGAGACTCTGTCTCGAAAAGAAAAAGGAAAAAAAATGAAGGAATCACAGAGTGTTGGGAGAAGGAGAAGCATTCAGTATGATTTATCCCAGTCCCCGGAGATTATCCAAAATAAAGAGCACCCGCGACCCAAAATCTGGCTACTCCAGCCTTGCCCTGTCACCTCTCTCCTGCCACCCCACCCCAGCCCCAATCTGACAGTAAGGGAACCTGCCCCAGCCTAACCCAGTGAGAACCGAATCTACTCCCTGACCAAGGATGTTTGCAACTGTCCTGATCACAGCCTCTAAGGGGCCTTCAAAGTTTGTCAAGGCCAGAGGGGAAACTGAGACCCAGCAAGATCACTCAGCAAGCTCTTAGCCCAACCGCTCCCAACGCCAGCCAATCCAACTGCCCTTCTTCCCAGTTGTGCGAGCCCGGCAGCCCCACCAGCCTCTCTCCAGGAGCAGCAAGTGGAAGACATCTCTTCTCCCTGTCCCACCCAGCAAGAGGACACTTAGAAGTTCTCAGGAGCCTGCAGATCCCCTGCCCCCCCACACCCGCTTTCCTCCTCCCTCCCCCCTTGCCTTGCCTCCCTGGTGGCCGCCAAGCTCTGCAGGGGCAGCAAGAGACCGAGCACGTGGGAGGTTGGCACCAGGGAAGCTGCAGGTTGGAAATAAATTCTAATCAAACACAGAATCATTCCGTCTTCTCCCTCTGCTCCGAGGACAGCATTTTCGCCGGGTATTACTCATATGTTCGCAGAGAAATCTTCTGAGGCTTCTTAGTGCCGGAGGGAAACTTATAGGGCTGGGAGGATAAAAATCTTTTCTTTTTTTCCCCCCAGGCTCATTCTTGCTTTTATTATCTTCTCTCTCTGCCTCTCATTATGGCAGGACTCGAAGGAGATAGATTTCCTGTGGCCCTTCTCTCCTTATCTTAAAGGCACAGGAGCTGGGGGTGCTGAAAGCAGGGGCCCAAGAAGAAGGGAGGGATGGTCAAAGGGGTGTGGGGATGGGTTGAGGGTGGAGGCCAGCCCTAGATGTTGGAGGAGAGGGAGTGGATTCTCAAAACCTGGGTGCACAAGAGCCACTCCCAAGGAAGTGGCTAGGGAAGGGACAGGCTTCCCAGAGTGAGGATCAGAGAAGCTCAGGGTAATGACTGTTCTTTTTGAGGACCTTGATACCTATCTATCCTTCATCACGCAAACCTGCCTCAATCCAATCTCTATCCCTAAAATAGATCTAGAATCCAACCACCTCTCTCTCCTTCCAGCTCCCACATCCATCCTAGCTGTCATTATCTTTTTATACCACTGCAGTGGTCCCCCACCCAGATGTGGACCCCACCCCACAATCCCCTCATCTAGCCAGCAGCACAAGTGAGACTCCAAAAGTGTGGATCTCGCCCCAGCACCATCCTGCCCAGAGCTCTTCCCACTGCAGCCAGAATCCAATCCCAGGCCCCTGATGGCCTGGGAGGCTCTCCCTGACCTGGCTCCTCTGTCCCATCAGACCCCATTGTCCCCTGTGCCCATAGCTCCACGCCCTGACCCCCCTGCCCTTCTTCCTATCCCTACAACTTGCCCAGCTCCCTTCCCCAGCTCTGGTTGCCAATGCCACTTCTTCAAGGGAGCTTTTCCCACCCACCTGAGTGAAAGCAGTGCCCCACCCCTGTCACTCCAGACCATGTTGCCCTACTTCGTCTCTGGGCCCTGCTCTGCTCTGCGTCAGCACAGCTCACACTGCGCAACCAACCAACCAACCAAGCTAGAAGGAAGGTTCCCAAAATACCCTTCCCTGCATGGTGCTGGGGTGGCGTGGGGAGCAAGAGACATCTTGCGTGAGATTTGGAAGGTGGGAGTGAAGCAGCAGCTATATGTTTAGATTATGCTCTGAAGGTCGGAGCAGAGCCCACCATTGTCACTGTCATGGCCCATCTTGGTGAACATGAGGGACAGCACCTGGGCCTGCAGCCCTCCACTCACAGGATCTCCCAGTCCACCTCCTCAACTCCTGACCCAAGGGTGTGTACAGCCCCGGAGTGGAGGGCACCAGCCTCTGCAGTGGGTCACCCAAATATCGAGGTTGTCTTTAATCTACCACCATCCAGCTCTCCCTCCTGAAGAAGGCTGAAGCCCTGATTGCATACCAGCCGCTTCTCAGCTTGGAGCCCAGTGGAGTGAGCTCCAGGTGAGCCTACGCTGGTACCCAGGTTCCCAGCTAGTTCATGCTCATGGCATTTCTCACTGCCCCAGGGACAAGGACCCTGTCTGTCTTTGCAGAAGCCTGCACGTTGTAGGCACTCGAGTTATCAAAGGGCTGACTAGTACTGTTGGCTGACAGGATTTGGTAAATAAGAAGCCGCTGGAGGGCTAAAAAGATGAGCGATCAACAGACACGGTGCACACACCCGATATCCACACAGCACCAGGGAGGTGCTTTCCTTCTGCCTCAAGCCGCATCCTGCCCACAGCTGCCCAGCCCCACCCATGCCCCCATCTGCTCACTGCCCACCGTCTTCGAATCCCCCTGTTTTTTTCTGCATCATGATCAGAGGTGGCCATGCTGAGGTCACCAATGCCCATCTGGCCCCCAGCCCCTGGGTCTCCTCAGACTCTGTTAGCCACCACCCTTTCCAGAAGCTTCCTCCCATCTGGTTCGCAGCCCCTCTCTCAGAGTGGCCTCCCAGTGTTGCAGCTGATTGTTCCCAGTTCATCCCTGCCCCTCTCCTCTCCCCTTCGCTGCCCTCTACGTGTACCCCTCTCCCCAATGACACCCACCCACATAGTTTAAATCCATAATCTCCATTTCCAGTTCCAGTGTCTCTCCTGATTCCCTCATTTCCCCCACTCTGAAAGAGTGTGGTATTTTGACAGCGTTTGGACTCAGAAGCATCAGAGTGGGCGTACCGCCTTGTGACTTTATGCTTTTTATTACCAAGGACCATTTCCAACCCCATCGCTGACCTTACACCTCTTCCCCAGGGAGCAGACTCTGGGGGAGGGGAGGAGCTGCAGCCACTCCTCAGACGCTTCCAGAGCTCAGCACCAGTCACCCACATCAGCCTGTTTCAACCACAGGGCTCAGCAAGTGACAGGGCTCAATCAATGTTTACTGAATGAATACATGAGTGAGCCAGTGCATGAGGGTCAAGGCCTCTCCAGAGAGACCACTTGATAAGAGAACAATCTTTTCTGCCAATTTAAAATCCAAAGAAGGTGCTAGGCATGGGGCTCATGCCTGCAATCCTACCACTCTAGGAGGCCAAGGTGGGAGGATCATTTGAGCTCAGGAGTTCAAGTCCACCTTGAACAAGAGTGAGACCCCCGTCTCTACTAAAAATAGAAAAACTAGCCAGGTGTCATGGCAGGTGCCTGTGGTTCCAGCTACTTAGAAGGCTGAGGCAAGAGGATTGCTTGAGCCCAAGAGTTTGAGGTTGCTGTGAGCTATGGATGATGCCACAACACTACCCAGGGCACAGAGCAAGACTCTGTCTCAAAAATAATAATAATGATAATTTAAAAATTTAAAAAAAAAAATAGATCCAAGGAAGGAAGTTATGGTACCTGGTGAGATGCCAAAGCACTATGTCAGGCAAGGAACAGAGACCCAGGGAGTGGATGACATGAATCCCCAGAGGAGGATGTAAGGGAAGGCACCCAGCAATGGTGATGGAGACCTCGGGGAATGCTCGTGTGGGTGAAATCTTGTAAGACTTCCTGCAAGGCCTGGATAATTGGACCCAGGGGAGGACAACCAGATGACAGCCAGTCTTAGACCACTGTGTGGTTTATATCCGACACCTCTGGACACTGGTCACAGCCAGCCCAGGGTCACAGGCTCTGAGACCCCAGCCCACCCCAAATGCCTCCAGCAACCCCAGCCTCCTGGGCCTCTTCCCTACATGTAAAGCTCCTGAAACAACTCTCATGCTAATGCGGTGTTCAGCAGTTTGCAATGACCCTTTACACATCAAGCTATAGCCCTTTCGTAACCCCCTCCACCCACGTGGGTATAGTATCACTACCTCCATCTCAGAGCTGTCAAATGACCTGCCAGGGGCATAGAGCTAGCAAGAGATTTGGTGAGATTTAAACCGGGCCTGTCTGCCTGGGACCCACCCGCTCCACTCCAACATGCTGTCTTTTGAAGAAAGCTGAAATCTAAACCCTGTTGAGATTTACGGTAAAGGCCCACATTATATGTCCAGTGATGTGAGCAATGCACACAGTCAGTGCTCAAAATTCTTGATAATTGCACAAAAGTAGTACCGAGTGATGCACCAAGTTCCCAGGAAGTGATTTCATTGTGCACAGTGAATGTAGTTCCTGGGTGCATAATGATGATGACAAATGTGACCAGGAAATGAGATCACAACAGCAGGGTAGTGCCCAACCCTCATACAAGCCAGGTTATCAGCCTAATTAGCTGTCATCTAGCAAGGAGCAGGGCTGGAGGGACAGGTGCATTTCTTAGGCAAGGAGTTTGCAGGAGTCAGAGGAGAATGGAGACCAGGGCTGGGGAGGGCAGTGGAGTAGGACAAGGAGGCCAGGGGAGGAGGGGCCAGGCTACGGCAGCGAGAACACATGCCAGGAACCAGGCTGGAACTCACAGGTCGGCCATACCCGTGAGTCTACCTGACCATGGCCCCATCACTTGTCACAGAAAGCCAGTGGAGATGACATTGGTGATGAGGGTACTCAATGTGCACCCCCTCCAGCAACCTCCTCTGAGGCTCCAAGTCGGTGTCAGACCCTCCTCTCTGCATCCACAGCATTCTGAAACTGCCCCGTGACCTCAGCGGCAGGTCACCTGTCTGACTCTCAGGCCATAAATGATTTAAAATCAAGCAGTCTGTAGCTGGGCATTGTGGTGGGTGCCTGTAGTCCCAGCTACTCGGGAGGCTGAGGCAAGAGAATCGCTTAAGCCCAAGAGTTGGAGGTTGCTGTGAGCTGTGACGCTACAGAATTCTACAAAGGGTGACATAGTGAGAGTTTGTCTCAAAAAAATAATAATAATAATAAAATAAAATAAAGCAATCTGAATCCAGGGTCTAATTACATAACCACCATTATACCGCCTCACATCAGATGGACAGATGGAACAGATGGCTGGCTGTGTCTCAGTGCATCTTAGCCTGCTATCATAGAGTACCTGAGACTGGGTAATTTGTAAAAAAGAGGGAAGTATTGGGCGGTGCCTGTGGCTCAAGGAGTAGGGTGCTGGCCTCATATGCCAAGGGTGGTGAGTTCGAGCCTAGCCCCAGCAAACCTGCAGCAAAAACAAAAAATAGGGAAGTATTTATGACAGTTCTGGAGTCTGAGAAGTCCAAAGTTGAGGAATTGGCATCTGGCAAGGATGTTCTTTCTGCATCATGCCACAGCACGAGGCAGAAAGGCAAGAGAGCACAAGAAGGGATCAAACTCATTTTTGGGGGGGTGTGGGGGAGACAGGGTCTTACTGTGTCACTTAGGCTAGAGCACCGTGGTGTCAACATTGTTCACTGCAACCTCTAACTCCTGGGTTCAAGCGATCCTCCTGCCTCAACCTCCTGAGTAGCTGGGAGTACAGGTGTGTACCAGCACATCTAGCTAACAAACTCACTTTTATAACAAACCCACTCTCTTGAGAATGACATTAATCCAGTCCAGAAGGCAGAGAGAGTCCTCATGACCTAATCACATCTTACAGTTCCACTTCCTAAAAAATGTTGCATTAGGGATTAGGTTTCCAAAACATGAGTTTGGGGGTACACATTCAAACTATAGCAGATGGAGGTAAGGACAGATGGTTAGATAGTTGGATGGATGAATGGGTGGATGGATGAAAAAGGGGGGGACGGGGTGAGAGGTGTTAAGCTCTCGACAATGATGGTTATGCACATTAGCCAGAACTAACAAAATTCTGATTGAATTTAATGAGATGTTATTGACCCCCTACTATGTGCTTGTCTCAGGTGTCTGCTGGCCAGCTGGCCTTCTCTGGCAAGCTGCCAGCCTGGCCAGCCGACTGACAGAGTCCGTATCAGCTTACATGGCAGTTAGCACTGCCTTCACTGTAAATGCCCTTGTCTTACTCAATAGACGGAGAGTGTGATGATGACAGGGGTGGTCAGAATGATTTAGTTTCATTTTTGATGAGCCTTGCCTGGGGGATTCTCATTGTCATCAAGTGGTGACAGTTTATGGTGGTGGGTATTTAAACAACTTGGCTATACCTTTCAACAGGCATTGTATAAAATTATTAAACAAGCAGGTGAGAGATGGCAGACATGGCCTAATGTGTTTGGAGAAAGATTACCTGGGAGCTGCCCTTCCAGATAAAGAAAAATATGGACATGGGTGTGTTCTCAGGGTGTGCCAGGTGATAATTATGGAGGTGAGTCCCAGCAGTCACCTGCTTACATCCAAAAGAAAAGTACTCCAGGGCGGTGCCTGTGGCTCAGTGAGTAGGGCGCCGGCCCCATATACCGAGGGTGGCGGGTTCAAATCCAACCCCAGCAAAACTGCAACAAAAAAATAGCCCGGGCATTGTGTCGGGCGCCTGTAGTCCCAGCTACTCAGGGGGCTGAGGCAAGAGAATCGCCTAAGCCCAAGCACTGGAGGTTGCTATTAGCTGTAACGCCGTGGCACTCTACCGAGGGTGACAAAGTGAGACTCTGTTTCTAAAAAATATTAAAAAATAAAAAAAAGGCTCGGCGCCTGTGGCTCAACCGGCTAAGGCTCCAGCCACCTACACCTGAGCTGCCAAACAACAATGACAGCTGCAACCAAAACGATAGCCAGGCATTGTGGTGGGTGCCTGTAGTCCCAGCTACTTGGGAGGCTGAGGCAGGAGAATCTCTTGAGCCTAGGAGTTGGAGGTTGCTGTGAGCTGTGATGCCACAGCACTCTACCTAGGGTGACAGCTTGAGGCTCTGTCTCAAAAAAAAAAAAAAAAGTACTCCAAAGCCTGCCTGCATCCCTGACTATCATTGTTTGGGGGGAAACAAAGTTTAATAAAAGTGATGCATTCCCACTGTAAAATATTTAGAGAATTCAGAGAAGTGGAAAAAAAGATAGTAAAAACCATCCATTAACCCACATCTCAGAGAAAACACTGTCAACATCCTCTTTCCTCTTTTTATTTTTTATATCCATTTGACAGGGCCAAGATGATGATGGTGATAATAATAATAATATAACTAAAGTTAACAGCACATGCTAAGCATTATTTTAAGTGTTTTGCGGGGGAGGGGTTTATTATTAAATCATAGCTTGTACATTAATGCAGTCATGGGGTACAGTGTGCTGGTTTTATATACAATTTGAAATATTTTCACCAAACTGGTTAACATAGCCTTCATGGCGTTTTCCTAGTTATTGTGTTAAGACATTTATATTCTACATGTAGAAAGATTCACATGTACCCTTATGTTTTGCAGGTATTAACTCATTGAATCCTCCCAACAGGTCCCCAAGGTAGAACTATCATTGTGCCCATTTTACAGATGAGGAAACTGAGGCATAGAACTGTTGGCTTGCCTGAGTTCCCAGTCAGTAAGGGCAGAGCTGGGGGTCACACCACTCCATGACACTGTCTCTCCTGTCACAGGCACAGCTTCTACTTTCCTTTTAGCCTCAAACATTATGCAGGTACCTATGTGCTCCCCCCCAATTTCCTCCATCCCCACCCCAACCGCAGAAACATTATTGTTAATGACTACCAAATATTCAAAGTTGATGGACTATAATTGATTTAGTCCTTCCCCTGTTTGGGGTTTTTTCTTCCTGAATTTTCCATATTCTGCACTGTCAACAGCACAGTGGTAAACAAACCCTCACAGAAAAAAGCCAGTGCCTCCTCCAGCTTCCCCTCCAGAGAGCACCCCCCCATCACCACCACCACCCCCCAGCTGAGCTGGCCCCAGCTCCCCCAGATCAACCACTCTGCCCCCTACTCCCCACCATCACCCCCCAGACAGAAAGCCTGGAATCAGAATTCTGAGACTCCCACTCTGGGCCAAAAATATCACAAGTACATCCATGCCTGCCTCAGGCAAGACAGTGTGGGCCGTGGGCCTGTCCTACTGGCCACCTGGGCAATGCACCTAATTTCTCCCAGCCTCATGTTCTTTCCTATAAAATGGGAAAACTGATTCAAACCTTACCTATCTCAAACAACAAGCCTTATGCGAGGCTTGGAGGATAAAGTTGCATAAAAAGGCTTTTGAAACTGGAAAAGAGCTTTCCATATGCAAGATATTGTTATTATTATAACACTAATTCAGCAACACTCCCCAAGGAGCTGCCACGGGTCAGACAGATCAGCAGTGCTACACCGTGCATGGACAGAGGGAAGCGTCCAGGCCACAGGAGCCTCGGTGAGGAACCTTCTTCAGATGAAGGGATCTCAGGGAAGGCTTCCTGGAGGAGGTGATATTTCACCTGCCACCTGGAGGATGGGAAGGAATTGGCTAAATAGAAAGGGTGGCAGGCTAAGAAACAGCATATGGAAAAGTGCATAAAACGTAGGACATTCTGGGGGGTGGCTCCTGTGGCTCAAAGGAGTAGGGCGCTGGCCCCATATGCTGGAGGTGCCGGGTTCAAATCCAGCCCCAACCAAAAGCTGCAAAAAAAAAAAAAAAAAAAAACCACATAGGACATTCTGAAAAGAACAGTGTGACCAGGATGTCACAACAGGCTGATGGAGAAGCAGAGGGAGAAGAGGCAGTGTAGACTACATCCCACCTCCTCTCATAACTGTCCATGACCCCCATAACTTTCGAGAATGCAGAAAGTGCTACACAACTCATGGCCCAGGAAGGTGACTTCACCAGGCACATCTGGCAATGATGGCACAACAGAGCCCACCATAGGGCCGACGGGCAGCATAGCATAGTAGAAAGGGATGGGCAGAGACTGGCAGGCCCCACTTCACAGAGCAGTACACGGTGGGGTTAGAGGTCTCCCTGCCCAGGCTTCTGCCCCCGCTTCTTCTAATATTGGCTCCATTGCACCAGCACCCCCGGGCTACCCCAAAGCTCAGACCTGAGGATAGAGCCCAAGGAAGCTCAGGGAGAGAACCAGCTATTTATTCGACACCTACTAGGTGCTGGGTAATTTATCATTGTTATCACCTTTCCAGCAGTCCTCTGAGGCCTGGATTGTTGATCCCATTTCACAGATGAAGGTCAGAGGAGTAAAGCAGCAGGCCCAGGGTCACACATGGTATGTGTACTGAGGGTTCAGGATAATGCAGGCATCAGAGAGGCCAAGGTCTGCAGGCTTCCCGTGGATGCCCTTGGACAAATTTCCACTTCTCTAGACCTGGGTGGGACAATAACAGTGCTGGTGCTTCTGTGGGCTGCTGTGAGGCCTCACTGTAGACTGGGGCCACCCCAAAGCCCAAGCAGGAGACAGCACAAGAGCTGCAGTGAGGAACTCAGACCGTATGCCCTGCAGGGACCTGCTTCCCTGAGGTCGGGACTGGGGTTGAACTCAGTGTGAAATCTCCCTGCAGCCATGGAGGGATGGACTGGCTCCATCTAAGCAGTGTTGTGCTGACTGTACTGTGTTTGCTCAGGTGTCAGGATGCCAGCCAGTCCACTCCAGCTCAGCTGGGACTCTAGGGAGACCTGCCACCCTGCCACTCTCTGGCCATCTCAGAAATGCTCCCCCCAAGTCAGCCCCTCCCTGCTAGTAGTGGGAGCACAGCCAGGCTCCAGTCTGGAGAGACCACTCCCCAGACTCATCTAGGAAGCAAGGAGGGAATGGCCAGGCTGTGTGACTCCAGTCAGGATGCACAACCTTTCTGGGCCCCAGTTTCTTGACCAATGCAGGAGACTGATGGGTCTACTGAGCCTACAGAGGGTTCATTTACTTCCTTCTTCCTTATTGACATGCTGCTCTAGAGATAGCAGCAAACAAAACACTGCCTCAGGAAGCCTCCATCATCTCGTGCCTCTATTAAATGGAGATTAAAATGGTGCCTACTGGCTCGGTGCCTGTGGCTCAGTCAGCTAAGGCGCCAGACACGTACACCTAAGGTGACGGGTTCGAATCCCCAGCCTGGGCCCGCCAAACAACAATGATGGCTGCAACCCAAAAAATGGCCAGGCGTTGTGGTGGGCGCCTGTGGTCCCAGCTACTTGGGAGGCGGAGGCAGGAGACTCGCTTGAGCCCAGGAGTTGGAGGTTGCTATGAGCTGTGATGCCATGGCACTCTACCCAGGGGGATAGCTTGGGGCTCCATCTCAAAAAAAAAGAATTTTTCATAGTAACTCAAATGCTTCTTATTAAAACCAGTGAATAAACAGCCTGAAAAAAGTACTTTGTTTCCTACAATGAACCAGCTCCTTCTGAGTCTGTGAGGTTCCTAACACAGACACATACATCACACATTGTCTACAAATCTAACTACGCATAGCTTGGAGTAAAGGGTGGATTTCACACTTCTGGGCACTGGACAGTCTCTGCTCCTTTTCCTACCTTTCTTTCTACTTGGTATCTACCTGGAAAACAACTGCCACTCAAGACTTAGCTCAAGC
>CAUYQV010096764.1:0-17906 GCA_963574575.1 Galagoides demidoff
TGACGGGCCTCTGGGGGCTGCCTAGCCTTCTGAAGTTAGTTCTCCTGCCTACCCCACTACCTGCTCTGATCTTAGGGGAGGGTCACTGTGTCAGTCTGCTTTGGCACTATGACAAAGTACCACAGACTGGACAGATTAAACAACAGAAATTAACTTCTCAAAGTTCTAGAGGCTGAAAGTCCAAGATCAAGGTGTTGGCAAGGTTGGCTCCTCCTGAGGCCTTTCTCTTTGGCTTGCAGACAGCTGCCTTCTTGCTGTGTCCTCATGTGGCCTTTTCCTGTGCACGTGTGTCCCTGGTGTTTCTTCCTCTTCTTACTAGGACACCAGTCATATGGGATTAGGGCCCACCCACAACAGCTCATTTAACCTTAATTACCCCTTTAAAGGCCCTATCTCCAAGATACCAACGGTTGGGGGTTAGGGCTCTAACATATACATTTGGGTGAGTTATACTTCAATCTATAACAGTCAATTCTTCAGGCTCCTCCTAACTGCCCCATCTCTAGCCTGCCCCTCCTTCTGATCCTGGCCAGGAGATAATGCAGGACTCAGGTCTCTGTGTGTTTGTGCCATCCAGCCACACACAAGTATAGAGACATTGCATCCTCCCCAGTCTCCTCCCTGGATGGTGTTTCTACTCAGAGCCTGCAGCTTCAGCTTTGCAAAGCCAGGATTTTGTTTCTCTCTTTCATTTAATTAAAGAGTGAGGCAGAAGGGTGCTTTCTCAAGTTTAATGATGTTCTTAGTTAGCACCATCCAGCAAATGACTTCTTAAATTGAAGACCAGGAAAGTGCTCAATTTTCTGGATATTTACTGTCACATCTACAGCAACACAGCTGCCACAAAGTGTGTGATTCCCATGGCTCCTGCTGAGACAGGAGGAGACACTAATCTCACAGCGCTGAGACCTCCAAACAAAAACAACAACTGCCAGTTGGTCTCCAGGGCTGGCAAGACCATGGCTATTAGCCCAGGGACTCCTGCTCACATTCCAGGGCAGGCTGAGCCACCAGGCACAGCTGCTTATAAGGAGAGGCCAGAGAAAGATATCTGATCCCTGAGCAGAGCAAACCCTCATCTCTTTCCAGTAAGTGTTTACATCAGGAAACATTACCTTACTCCAGTCCTGCCCCAGGAAGAAATAAAATGTTGCTTTGCAGGGAATCAGAGAATGGTGCATTCAAAACACAGAAGTCAGTGTCTCTTCTTAGCAGGAAGCTTTAGGTCGAGAAGACAGGCTGGGTTCAGAAGTTAGACTGTGTACTTACACGGGAAACCCATGCCTTGCTTCTGAGTTTTTGTATTGCTGTTGGGAGATACGTGATGTCTCCTGGTGCCTCTGCTGGTGGAGTAATGACCCGCACCATCTCCTTAGAAGGCTTCTGTGAACTCTTCCCTTCCTCCCTTCTGTGGGCTAAAGCAAGACCCTCTCTCCAGCAATTGAGAATGGGCAGAAATGGAATGCCTGGCTGCAGCCACAGGTCTGGGAGGAGAGGCTATCCACAGAAGGTACCCTGAGGACCTTCACTGGTAGCACTTGAGCCTCAGCTGCCCAGAGCCACTTCCTGCCTAAAGGACTCCAAGGACATGGATGAGATGGCAGCGCACTTCCCAGGAAAAGCACATCAGTGCCCTGCTGGTCCTACACCAATAGCCCTCAGGCCAGGATCTAGTCCCCACAGTTATTCCTCTGCTCAGAAATCTGCAGCTTCCTGTGTGTGGCTGCTGTGGCCACAGGGAAGAGGGGGCCATTCACATCTACTCCAGTGCCGTGTTATCCTCCCTCCAAGTTCTTGCCAAAGCATGCTTGAGACTCTTCAGGCCTGTGGACTCTGCCACCTGCTGTTCTCTATGCCTAGAAGTTTCTCCTTAGCCTCCTCCCCCACTGCTAACAGGCCAATTCCTGCTTTGGGAACCTGATCATCTCAGGAGCTTCCCAAGAACCCCTGAAGACAAGCACCGTGTCTCAAGTATTTATTCCTCTACCCAGTGCTGGGTACTCTGGTGCTCACTTAATGATAATTTGTTAAATGAGTGAGTATCAATGTATTAATTTTCTACTGCTGTGTTAATGAATTACTACAACTTGAAATAATATACATTTATTATCTCAATGTTTCTGTGGTTCCAGAGTCTGGTCACAGCTTCAATTGATCTTCTGCCAGGGTCTCATGAGACTTCAATCAAGTTATCAGCCAAGCCGTGTTCCTTTCAGGAGCTGAGATCCTCCAGCAAGTGTACGTGGTTGTGCAGAGTTCAGTTCCTTTTGCCCGTAGGTCTCAGGGCCTCTTGGAGGCTCTTCCACTTCCCTGCCATGTGAGGGAACTGACATTCTGGGAATCTGCATCTTTCTGACTGGCAGAAAAGCCTCTCTGGTCTGCTAAGAAGGAGGCTTTTATAACATAGTGTGACCATGGGAGTTGTATCCCATCACTTTTGCTGTAACTTAACCAAGGGAAGACATCCCATTTCCATATTCTACTGGTTAGAAGTCACAGTTCTGCCTGCACCCAAGGGTGGAGGTTAAATGGGGGCAGGACAAATGAGAAAAAGCTTTTTTACTATGGGCAGAGCACTGTTCTAAGCTCTCTCTGTAAGCATCAGTCAGTCAATGAATGAAGTAAAAACCTGATGAATGAATGAATGAGAGCCTGGATAACTCATCTAGACACCATGATATGGGAGAGAAGAACAATGGAAAGAGTGAAAAAGCAAATAATTCCCCCACCAAAACATTCCCTATGCCCTCACCAGTCACACAGCGACTCGGCTTCCTATCAGATGACCATCTATCCTGGCACACATTCTAGGAACTTACTCTTGCCCTGTGACCAAGTTCCATGCTATGACCCAGATCTGACACAGACACTCTAATTTCCCAGTGCTGCCCTGTCTGCTAACAGATGCAAGCTGCCCACGCTGGGCCTCTCAAACCCTTCCTCTGCAGTTGTGGACACTGCAAACCACTTTCTGCCCGGTTCCCTGTCCCTCTGCTCTTGATTCCTTCCCTGTCTCTCTGCCTCTATGGTTGATCATCTTTGGCTGTTTCTTAACTCTTATTCAAATATGTTTTTGCAGTACAGGGGTTCTGCACACCTCCCACCCCTCCTGCCTACTCCCAGGAATGTAGATGATCCCATGGCTTCTACCTCCTCTTCTTGCCAATGACTGGCATGCCTGTCCTCCACACCCAGATCCAGCTACCATGTGGGATATCCCACAGGCTTCTCAGCTTCACATAGGAAATAGAATTCGTCAGCTTTTCCCCACATCTGGCTCCTCTACATCCCCTCCTTTTTGCCAAACGTAAAACTCTGTCTTGTCTCTTGCTCTGAAACTCTCCTCTCCCCCTCAAATATATCCCACACCGTCCTGTGGATTCTACCTGCGTAACATTCCTCAGGCCTCCCCTCCCCTTTGCTCCCACACTGTCCTTCATGATCTGCCTTTGTCTGCCTCTTGAATGGCATGTTTTCTGCCCCCTGCCCTACAGCTGCACTAAGCACTTTCGGTTTTCTGAAGGGACAGTTTTCTCCCTCCCCTCCAGGTCTTCACCTAGATACTCTTTCCACCTGACACATCTCCCTCTGTGAGCTCTTCTCTGACTCGCCACCTCATCCAGGAAGCCTCCTTGGACTTCTCCATGCAGACTCGTCTGCCTTCTTTGCGGCTTCCAACCCTCATGCTCTCTCCACTAGAGTGCCCGTCACACAGTTCTGTCATCATCTGTTCATTCCTCCAACCCCTGAATTCCTCGAAGGCAAGGTCCTGTGTTCCCAGCTCCTGGCTCACAGTGAACAGTGACAAATGTGGACCGGTAATGGTAACAAGCAAATCGCCTGCCACCCACCTGTACCTCCAGCTGTCGCCTGTCCATTTTGCCTGCACACCCACCCCCATCAGATTTGTCTTATGACTGTACCCTGCTATTTCTGGCCCAAGGCCTGAGGCTCTGACCCCTACTTGTCTCAGTCCATTTCAAAGATATTGATTTCACTTGGCTCCAAGGGCACTGGACGTGGGGAGTTTTCTATAAGAGGCTGAATAAACACGGTTCTCCTTACCCTCCACCCCACACTCCCAGCTGCCTGTTTTTGCAGCGTTCATGTGGCAGGCTGCTCCCTATTTGGGATCTACTAATAATGAAGATTTCCTCTATTCTTTCACTCATTCTGAACCTCCAAGTTCCTCTGGCTTCCTCCACCTTAGCTGAGTGCAGCTGATGGCCCAGCACCGTGCTGGGTACTGTGGGGACAAGACATGAGGAGCTGAAGAATAAAGTGAAAAGACAAACTGGTTAAAAAAAAATTACTGGCAATTTATATCACAGACAAGAGCTTAATTTTCTAGTATAAAATATTCTCCCAGAGATCAGTAAAAAATATATATATATATATAATAAACAAACCCCAAAAGTTGGAAGTAAGCTCTAGGGAGAAATGGTTATTCAACATTTAAATTGGTGCTTGGCATGTTCTCACTAATAAATGGGAGATAAGTGACAGGTACACATGGGCACAAGACGATGTAAAGGAAATTGGAAGCTAAGAAGTGGGGAGGGATAAAATCTTATCTGTCGGGTACAGTGAACACAATCCTGGTGACTCACACACTGAAAGCGCTGACTTCAGCATTATTCACTGTACCCACATAACAGAAATATTTGTGCCCCCTTAATATGTTGAAGTAATAAAAAACAATAAAATGGTGGTTGGCCTCACGTACATTTTTTAAAAATGCAAAGTATGCCACTTTCCACCTATTTAATTGACAAAGATTTTTTTTTAAATGCCCACACATTGTGCTGATGGAGGTGTGAGGAACACACTCCTGTGTGCCACAGGCAGGGGTACAAGTTGGCACAGCCTTTCGGGAGAGCAGATCAGCCGTGTGTATCAAAACTGGAAACACTGACAGCAGCTCCTCTTCTAGGATCTACCCTTCCTGTGTCCTCACTCAGGAGCAAATCATGCCTGCCAAATTATTTGTTGCAACATTGTTTCCAGCAGGGGAAGATTGGAAGACTTATATGCCCATCAATAGCAAGTTGGGCTATATAAATGGTGCCACACGTATGTAATAGAAAAAACCATGAAGAAACTCTTTATGTACTGATACTAGAAGTTCTCTGGAATGTTTTATGTATGTGTATATATGTATACATATGTGCGTATACACACGTACACACACTCACACATTTGTTTGTATCATGCATAAAGTATCTCTGGGAGAAGGATAACAGAAGCTTTTCTTCTATTTCCTGCCTCAGTTTCTTGCTTACAAATTTGGCCCATTCTGCTCACCAACACTTGGTCCCACTTCCTTGAATGAGGCTCTCCCCTCTGGAGGAGGGCTCTTTGCCATCTTCCAGCCACGAAGACGTTTCATGGGAAAGGCAGACAGCACACAGCCAAGGCTAGTTGCTTTGGCACAGACAACAACGTGGACTCCGACTGTGCTATAACCTTGAATGTTGGTGTTCCACAGGTTCCACCCACCGCTCTGCCCCTCTCACTCCACGCCCAGGTCAGGTGCTTCCCTCCACCTGCGTGGCTACAAGTGCCCACTGTTACTGACTGCTCCCCATACTCCACCTACCACCTAGGTTTCCCTCCTAAGCTTATTCTCTTCTGAATACACACTTGCACATCTGCTTAACAGAATCTCCTCCCTGTGCTACACCTGCGGGATATGGCTCTGAGACCTGGATTAAGGCCCGGCACTATCAGCAACATCCTCCCCTTCATTCCCCACATCCTGCCCAGCACCAATTCTTGTGGCTCCTTCCTCACTCACATTCTCAGAGCCCATAGAACCTCCATAGCTGACCACATCGCTACGTCAACCACCTCCTTAAGTTGACCTAATTTCACAGACTGGACGTGCACATCAGGCCTAGTTCCTTATGTTGACCACCTCTGTATGGTGACAATTTGTTACAGTCCCTTGGGTGGCCAACTTACAGAGGTTCTATTACATATTCTCCTTCTCCACCCCAATCCCTGGCTCTGCTTTCTGACCTGGACCACACTACCAACCACTTAGTAGTTCTTCCTGCCTCTAAGCCCCTCCCTGTTTTTCAGACTACCATCCCTGAAACTTCCAGGAAGATTTTTCTAAGGTTCAAAGTTAACTAAGCAAAAACTGCATAAATTCTTCCAATGGTTCCCCACATTCTTCAAACTGAAACATGAGCCCTTCCTTATGTTTTCAAGGCACTCTGTGATGGGATCCCTCTGTCTCTTGGGCCTCATCTCTGACTTGCAGGCACACAGATACACACACCCACACGCACATGCACGAACACGGCCCATGTGTGCAGTGGTGCTGACTGAGGGTCTGCTTTATGCCAGGCTTCACTCTTGGTGCTGGGGACACAACATTGCACAAGACAGAGAAAAACCCTTCTCTGAAAGGGCAAGAGACACAATTAAAAAATAAACCATCCCAAAAAATAAACAACAAATATTGCAGATTTGACAAATGCTATAAGGAGATGACAGGTTGTTGGGACAGAG
This sequence comes from Galagoides demidoff, assembly GCA_963574575.1. Lineage (NCBI taxonomy): Eukaryota > Metazoa > Chordata > Mammalia > Primates > Galagidae > Galagoides > Galagoides demidoff. The sequence continues at coordinate 6,520 of CAUYQV010096764.1, forward strand.
TACGGATGGATGAGGGCTGGTAGAAGACACTGCTTCCTTGTGCAGTCAGGGAAGGCCTCTCTGAGAAGGTGATTTCTGAGCTGACTACATACTGACCACTGACAATTCACCATATCAAGCATCTCAAAGTGCCACTAATTTCTTAATTAATTGCTTACCCACTATGTATTTTGCCTATAATGTCTGATTCCCTTCTCTAGCTACCTAATTCATTCTTATCCTCCAAAACTAATGTAGGAAATCACCTCTGCCAGGATCAAGTCTTTCTTGATCCCCAAGCTGCACTGGACACCCCTCCACTGTGTACCCCTAATCTCACACATACTATAGTCACCTATACTATAATTTCTTATTTATTTATCAATCTCTCACACAGATGGGAGCTGCCTCTGGACCAGACAAGATACTGCAAAGCACACGGAGTACCAGCCAGAGGAGTCTGGGCTTGCCAAGGAGGGACCCCATTGTAAGAGCCAGAGCCATGGGGTAGCAAAATGAAAGAGAAATTGATCTCTATTCTGGCTGTTTTTAACAGCTCACTTTAATGGCTAAAAGGAAGATCACTTGATGAACTCTGGGTATGAAGATGCTCAAAAGATAAATATTTTTGAAACAGAGAAGCTACCCTTTTTACCCTGGATTTGGAAAAATCAAAGCCTTTCTTTCATGTCAGTTTAAAAGATTTATGAGGCCTGCTCCTCGCTGTGTCTCTGGGTGGATGTTCCCTATGAATGCATTAATGAGTGGTAAAGAAACCTCATAGCAGCATGGTAAGCATATGCCACCAGGAATAAGAACACTGTCTCATTGTGACCCTTCCCAGGGGTGGGGGCTGATTCCTGGGGCCATCACATACAAGATTGGCCATGTCAAAGCTCTTGTACAAGCTTTATGGGCAGCATCTTGCTATAAATAAGCCCTGACCTCGGAGTTGGGGGGCACCTAGAGATGGGGCCTTCAGTGCACTCACAACCCCAGATGTGTTAAGATCCATTTGGATACAAGTGTCAGGAACCAACTCAGACTATCTGATGCAAAACCGAATATTTGGGAGTTATGTTTGCCTGCAGACCCAAGCAGACTCAGAAGCTCAAACAAAGCCCAGAAGACCTAGGCTCTGTATCCCCCATCTTTGACCTTTGTGCTGTCATTACTCGTACCTGGCCTCCCTGCACGAGTGGGCCTCAAAAACCCAGGCTTTCACCTGCCCAGCCCAGCAACCCCAGACAGAAAGATGGGCCTTGTTTCCAAGAGTTTTAGCACAAATCTAAGGACTAAATCTGATTGGCCAAGTTGGGGACTTGTAATGAACCTCAAAGCAGAAATATCAGGTCAGCTCAAGGCTACCACCTCGAATTTAGAACAGCAGTTCTTCCAGGAAAATCACAGCAATGGGGAATGGAGACTAGACTGGCAAAAGGAAAGATGTCCACTACACTGGACAGATCACTGCCCCTCTCTGGGATGCCATTTTATCATCTAAGATACAGGTGACTGACTGACCCTGGACAATATCTAAAATTCTGTGAAATAGCCAGAGAATTATATCAGCTGAAAGCTGAGACAGGTTTGTAAAAGGCAGAGAACCAGACCTGATGCTTGGGGTGTATTAAGATTTCAGGGAAGAAGGAAAGTATCAGGAAGTACAACCATGAACCTCACTTAAAGCCTTCACAGAACCAGACCCAGCCCAGCTGGTCTGACTCCAAGTCCAAGTGGCGGTGGCTCCCCCTCACCTGCTGCTCACACATCCCCGGGGCTTTGCCCAGGTGCAGCACCTGTGGGCCTAGCACAGCGATTCTCAGCTGGGGACAGTCTTGCCCTTCGGGGACATTCAGCAAAGTCTAGAGACATTTTTATAATATGATACAGGGGGGAAGTGAAAGGTAGGGGCTTCTGCTGGCATCTAGAAGATAGAGGACAAGGATGCTGCCAAATATTACGAAGTGCATAGGACAGCCCCTGGGACAAAGAGTGGTCTGGTCCAATGTGTGAATAGCACTGAGGTTGAAAAAGCCAGGTCAAGAGGGACCGGTGTGGAGCCTTTGCTGTGTTCCCTAGGCCTTCCCTCTGTAGAGGTGTGAATCAGTGCATTGATTTTTACAGAATTACAGTCAAGGAGAGTCGCTGTGGCTGCAGCATGGAGAATGGCTTACCGACGGGCAAGAGAGGAGGGGCAGGGAGACTAGGAGGCAAATATCACAGAGCAGGTGAGATCGGGGCCTCGGTGTATGACCCATGCAGTCACACAAGGCCCTACACTTGGGGCCCACATTTGATTTAATCCTCTCCTATCACTGTCTTGAAATTCTTAAAATTATTGAACAAGGGCCCTGCATTTTGTTCAATCATTCCTGGATGAGTGATAATAAGAGTCTGAATCAGGGCAGAGAGACAACAAGGGTCTGAGCTGGGGTCCCCTGTCCTGGGACAGCATTACCCACTTTTCCAGCTGTCCAAAGTCCTGGGCACCAGCTAGTTAAAAACAGGAACTGAGAGAGCAGCGCCTGTGGCTCAAAGGAGTAGGGTGCCAGCCCCGTATGCCAGAGGTAGCGCGTTCAAACCCAGCCCCAGCCAAAAACTGCAAAAAAAAAAAACCCCAAAAAACAGGAACTGGGGTTGCAGAAAGTTAATTGCTGCAGGTCTAGTATAATCATGGTGGACTAATCGAAGGGGTCCACAGGATAAAGAAAATGCATGGTCTTCCTCTAGCCAGGCTGGAAAAACACTCCCAGCTAAGGAGTGGTGGTCCTTGCCCACCTGACATGCTTTGGGAGAGAGATAGGAAGAGCCTGTGCTGCACCCATGAGCAACGAGAAGCTGTGCAGAGCTTCAATGCTGAGAAACAAGAACACATTTCTCTCAAGAGCTGTAGGCTGAACGCTACACAGCAGCAGCAGAGGGCTCCCAGAAGGCAGGCTGGAGGCCTGAAATCAGGCTGGGTCATAATCTCAGGTTTTCCAGGGAAGCATCTGGGGTATTTGTTATGCGACAGACTCCAAAGTCAAGGACACCTAAGTGCCCACTCCCTCTAGCACTATTAGTTCTATGGCTCTGAGTAGTGTACTTAACCTTTCTGAAGCCTCATTTCTATCAAGTTACAAACTTAGTACCAACCGCGTGAATGGACTGGGTGAGTCAGATGAGATATTGTGTTTGTGAAACACTTAGCACAGTCCTGGCCTTGAACAAGTCGCTTAACCTAAGACTTAGTCTGCTCAACCATAAAGTAGGGTTATAACTTGGGCACTTTATCCCAATGTGGCTGGGAGGATTAAAGCAGATGGTTTTCAAAGTAAGTATATGGTGTGCTTGTTTTTGTTGTTGTCATCCTTGCTTGGGCTCCTTGACTCAGACCATTTGCCCTGAGATGGATCTCCCTGGTGAAGCTAACCCCACTGGGCAGATTTTAGAGGAAGTGCTAGCCCTGCCCACGGAGGAGAGTCACCACCTCCAGCCCATTGCCCTAAAGGAAGCTATGTCCTTCTATCTGTGCTCCCATATGAGGAAGCATGTGGTTTCCTCAGCATTTCCCTGGATGATTCCCAAAGGAACCCTCTTTACTGCAATCAACACTCTTAACACCACAGTGTTTGGGAGTCTGGGTATGAATTTGTGTGCAGGCATGCACACGCACTTGGGTTGAGGGAGAGATTCTTTAGATGGCCAAGGGGTGATCACATGTATTTTCTGGAAACATCTATCCCTAGCAGATAACCACCAAGCAGAATGAGCTCTGTTCTTCCCCGCCAAATACCCCCATAGTGACCAGCTCAGGATTGCTGACCATTCCTTTCCTTTTGTATGTGGACTACCTTGAGTGTACTTTGGAAACTTTGTACTAGATAGTGAAAAATAACAAAATGCCCTCTAGTAGCTGTGGAGGTTGTAATTTAACAGAAGAGACATTTTTCAAATGTTCTCACCAGGAAAATAAGTAAAGGCCGGAATTGCCTGCAGGAAGGAGACAGAGATGGAAGGAGCAGCCTGGAGTCCTCCACCCCAGCTCTGCCAGAGCGGCTTGTGCTCAGCCTCAGAGGAGAAGGGTCTGGAAAACCAGCTAGTGACATTATCATTCACAATAATTTCAAAGACAGCTATCATTTCTGAGTACCCACATCCTTCCCGGCACCACACCCTGATTATAGGTGATCTTGGTGATGGTCACCCAGCTGAGTGAAGCAGAAAGAACTCAGGCTGTGGGAGTAGGCAGCCCGAGTTAGGGCCCCACTCTGACACCCCTACTTGGGTGAGCTCAGGCCGGCACCAAGGCTGTCACCCATGGAGTGGAGATGACAGTCCCTTCCCCTGCAGGGGTGAGCTGGATCCCTTCTCTTATGGCATGTGGCAGTTAACTGTGCACACCTCTTCCCAGCTCTGTGTTTGCGATGCCAAGTTGACAGATTGAAACTAGCCATGGTGAAAATGTTTATACCACAGAAATTCACAAACCACAATTCTAGGCTTGCTTTTATTTTTAGAGAGAGCCAGTTGTTAAACATTTACCATCATAGTACTGCCTACCTCATATATGGGAACTAAGGGAAATTATGTCTTTACAGCTCTTTGCATAATGCCTGGGACATGATAAGTGCTCAAAAGTTGGTAATGCTAATAATTATGATTCATCTTTTCATATAATTAAACTGATGCTCAGAGCAGTTGCATAACTCCCCCTTGGACACAGAACTGGTAAGTGGCACAGCCTGGATTGGTCTGGTATCACTCTAGTTGTACAGCCTGTCAGACAGAGATGCAGGTGGCTAGCAGAGAGGACCACTGTTGATAACTTCTGGATGGAGAGGCAGATGTGGTAGGAGGAAGAGAATATGTGAGCAGATCTGGAAGGATGATGGGATCTGGAGAGGTCAAGAAGCCACTCTAGGCTGGGGAATGGAGTGAGCACAGGCAGCAGGATGGGAATGAGTGTGTCCCATTAGCCTCATGAGGGGGCATGGTGTCTGCCTCACTCCTGCAGCAAGGATCCAACCCAAGCCAAATTCTGATCTCTTTATAGATGTCTCACTGTTGCAAAGCTGTGGGGCCAGCTGTGGTCTGCCTTTAAATTCATGGCAATGATATCCTCCTAAAAGCCACTGTCTTGGGTGCATCTTTCTTATAGTGTCTCAGACAAAACCTCCAGTTGTTCCCAATTTCTCCTTCATGTCCCATTTTGCACCGTTCAGTCAAAACATATTTAGAATTATATAAAATATTACCCGATTATATTTAATGGTAAGTAATAAAGTGTTTTAAAATAAAGTCATCATTTTTATTGGTCATACTAGTGTACTTATGGGCCATCGTTCTCATATTGTTTAATTCTCCCTGTGAGGTCTCATCATGCCCATGCTGGAAGAAGAAAATTAAGGCTAAGAAAATTTTAGTAACCTGACCAAGGCACCTTAGCTGGGAGCTGGTTGTGGTAGAACTCAAATCCAAGTCTGTCTGACACCAGAGTTTCTATTCTTCCCACAAAACCACCCACTCTTCTTCTGTGGCCTGATTTAACACAAATTCAGCTTCCTGGCAACCCCCTCCAATGCTGCTTTTCCCCAGGAAACCTGCGAAGAACCCAGTGTGCACATCCTGATCAAGTGTTACTCAAACAAATAGCAGTTTTTGGAAGGCACCTCAGGGCCTGCTGAATCACTCCCAGTAGATACTCCTGAGTGGGAGCAAACGATACCTGTATCTATGCTCACTGCCTTGGTGGGGATTTAGTCTCCCTGAACCTGGCAGTAGTGGCCTCCCAAACACTGCCGGCTCCAAGTAGTGGCTCAACTGGATTCAGAACAACTGCTGCTGAGACAGAGGGCAGAAGGGAGTGAGGCAGCCCCACCAGGGCAGGTATCCCAGACTTGCTTCTGCCGAGTCACAGCAGATAAACAATCAGAGGATGAGGGCTGAGAACTAATGAGCAGATGCCCACAAGTTCCTTCGCTCACCAGGCAGCTATGCCCAATGAAATGTCCACATGCCTGGAACTGGGAGATGGGTTCTCCTCTTGCCTGCTAATTCTGGCTGCATAACCCTGATCAAGGCATGTGCCCATAGGTGTTAGGCTTCTGGGTTGTCAGGTGGGAACAAGAAGACCCACTTGGTCTGCCTCATGCAGCAGCACTGGTCATTTTAAACAGGGTTTTCTGAACTCTCTGCTCTTCCAGGAAGCATCTTCTGTTTATTCCAGGAGAACATTTTCTCCCATCTCTGAACCTCTTAGGCATTTGCTCAAATATTCTGGTTATAAACATACTGCATGATTATTGTAGAAAACTTAGAAGTACATAAAAGAAAAAATGTAAAATTATTCAGAATTCCACCACTCATACATATTTTAACATTTTTATCATCTATCACATTATACATATATAAAAGTAGTTTAGATGGTTTTCTGGAGTTTTGGTCTTTTCCATTCAATGCTAGATCAAAATAATTTCATGTTATTAAAAACATTTTTATAAGCATGATTTTCATAATCTATAAAATATTCCATCGTATGCAAGTGTCAGCCTATTTAATCCTTCCTCTGTTGTTGAACATATAGAAGTCTTTCAATATTTTGGCATTATAACTTGTCTTGCACAAACATCTTTGTTTGTAAAGCTTCCTTCTTTTCCACCTCCTATCATTGCCTTAGACGGATTTCTAGAAATGAACTCATCTGGTCAGAGCAGCAGCATTTTGGAGGCTCTTTGAAGAGTGCACGTGGGGAGACTTAAGGGAGGAGTCATATCTCGGTGTGCTTACGTTACTAGTAATAATGATTTTGTAAGTTTGAAAATAATATTCAATCATTAAGTGTTAGTAGATTAGAAATATTGTTAGGAATAGGAAACAAGGTCTAGACAAAGGGAGACAATTATGGCGAATCGATTTGGACCCATTTTCCTGGCTTTGAGCACAAAGTGGGAGATTCTGTCACTTTAATATTTCTGCAGCCTGGTGTACTGTATATCCCCTCTCCCCTCACAGCTGTGGGGCAGCAGCTGGCTGGAGGCCTTGAAGCTGCTTTCTGCCAGGGCAGAGCTGTGCGCTCTGACAGAGTGGTTTTGGAGAGTTAAGAATGTAAATTCTTTAAACCTTGTCCAACTCAGAAAGACTTGCTCTGGACCTGATAAGGAGGAGAAAGATCTCTTTTCTTCTGTCACCTTGATTGGGCCAGAGGAGTCTATCTGTTTGGACACAAGGCTGTCAAGAGTATTAAAACATCACATCTGTGGTGTGTGACCATGGGTCAGCTAGGATTTGGTCCTTGAGTTGGCCCCTAATTGGCTTCCTTATCAGGACTTTGTTTACATTAAGACCACAATACTTTGAAACAACAAAAAGTAATAAGTAAATCCATGCAGTTAACATAATCAGTTGTAGAGTTAGTCTAGTTAGTAGGAATGCAAGTGCAACAAGAATCATGATGAGATTGTTTGCCTTGTTTTCATGAGATTTATGATTGTAACACTGATGTAGGAAATAAATACAGAGCTAGCCTGATACTCGGGGCAGCATACTGGAAGCCTCAAGAGGAAGTGTGTGCCACCTCCTGAGCCCTGCTGCTCTTAAAACTATCTCTTTGTCTGTGTCTATTATTTCTCTATATTAATATTCTATAACTCTTATTCATAATTTTCTAGTCTCCTTGCACCACCAGGCCACTAAGAAGTAAACCCACCAGGATTCAAGGCTGGTCCCCAACAGCTCTTGTGGCATACAGAAACATCCTGGTAATGTTCATCCCGTCAATATTGTGGGACAGGCCAGTCTTCCATCATTTAATTATTTTCATTTTTAAAAGTCTTACTTTTCTGATCCAGATATAATCAATTCTCATTACTGCTTCATTCCCATTTCTTTAATTTCTTGCTAGGTACTCTGCTCATTTTCACAGTGGGTTTAATTCTACTTCACAGATTTGTTTGTGTTTTCCATGCAATAAGCTGTAAATCTTTTCTATAATCTCCTGAGGGACAAGGCCTAAAGCTACAGCAGTGGACATCACCAAAATTCTTTCTCTAGCCATTGTACAAACATTTCATTGTGTTCCTTCCACTTGCCCACCTCCTCCCATCTGTCTGTGGCTGTGTCTGGCTTTTTCCTTGCTGACTCAGGTTCTCGAAAGGCCTCCAGGACAGTATTCACACAGCTGGATTTGGCAGCCAGGATGGTGCATTGTGCTGGCTGAAAAGTCTTCCTCCCCCACTAGACAGTAAGCTCCTTGGGAGCCTTTCTGTATCCATTAGCTCTCTCCATAGGGGACACCATTTCCTACCTTGCCTTGTGTTAATGAGCCTTGGCCCACAATAGAAATGTTCAATCCTGAACTCCAACAGAAGTACCATTAGAAGTATATACCCTGTCCTCCATTTCCCATCCACTCTCACCAACATGTGAGCTAGGAGAGACCAGAGAGAAGGAACTGGAGGAGAAAGGCCCCAAGTGACCTCAATGCAGGTCTATCTCTGCTGTCCAACCTCCCCATCCATATTGCTAATGTTTGTATCTCTCTGACCCAGCAATCATTAAGAGAAGGAAAAAATAATTCTTAGCACTCCAGGTTCTGAATACCCACAAAATCTGGATTTGTGTAGGGAAGGGCTTCACCAGGCCTTACCATCCTCCTGTAGAACTAAATGAAAGTACTCTTAATTTAACAAATAAATAATTTCCAAAATCTGTGATATAGATCTGTGAAACTTTTTCTTCTAGACCATCATTTCCCAAATCTATTTCTAAATTTTATGGGCTATGATTGGGATCTATATGTAACAAATAATCTGTAATCAATTTCTATTAGAAAAACATTGTTGGCTCAGGAGGATTGCTTGAGCTCAGGTGTTTGAGATTAGCTTGACCAACAGCAAGACCCTGTCTTTACTAAAAAATAGAAAACATTAGCCAGGTATTTTGGTGAGTGCCTATAGTCCCAGCTACTCAGGAGGCTGAGGCAGGAGGATTGCTTGGATCCAGAAGATGGAAGTTGCTATGAGCTAGGCTGACACCATAGCACCCTAACCTGGGGCAAAAGAGTGAGACCCTGTTTCAAACAAACAAATAAAAACTCATTAAAAAAAAATGAAAGAAAAACTTTTGTGAACCAACATGAGAAAGGAGAAATGTGAGGGGGAAATGAGAAAGACACAAGAGACAAAATATAGGATGGGGTTGGGAGGTCTGATGCAGCTGATGACTGCAGCCAGCACTGAACTGTGGAAACAGCTTTATTTATAAAGTATCTTTAACAAGGCAAATCTTAATACCTAGGGTAAAGATTAACTTTAAGCAGGAAAAGCTGTGTCCTTACCAATAATAGAGAAAGTATGCATGGCCTATGTGACTTCTGGTAGGTGAAAAGAATGTTTGATGTTAAAGGAGGAGAAGCAGCTGGGGAGAGGTCATTCCCTGAATGCCTCCCCAGGCTGTGAGGGCCCTGCTGCCTCACAGCCCATTCCCCAGAGAAAAACATTGTTAAATAATGTAAGTAGGTTTCTTGCCCACAGGACTTCTCAGAGTCTCTAGTATACTAATATACGATGTGAATCTTCCAGAGGTCAAGAGATGTGTTTCACAAACATTCATGACTTCTAAACCCTTCACTGGGGGCATATTACAAAACTAGGGTTCAACAGAACATGACTTGGAAACCAGCATTATGCAGCCTCACATTTCCTGTGTCATATGTTTATAATGATTTCAAGAAGAAATGTTATAAATGTCTTATAGGAAGGGAAGCTTGGCCCCATCTCTTCCTGAATAAATCCCTTCTCTATCCAAGTACAAGCAGAAAGTCTGATTCTGAGTCTACTTAGAGAGTATATGGAAGGAGTCATCAACCTTTTTATGCAAAGAGGCAGATAGAGAATCTTTTAGGTTTTACAGGTCACATGGTATCTGTTGCAACTATTCATCTCTGCTGCTGTAGCACCAAGGTAGCCATAGACAATATGCAAACAAATAGGCATGTAAGACAAAACTTTACGGACAAAATCAGACTGTGGGCCACCTTTCACCTATTGGCCATAGTTTGCTGACTCTTCTTGTAGGATATCCCATCTTAGGGGGAAGCACTCCTGGGTCCTGAGTGTAAAGAAGTTGTGAGAGTTAAGTTATGGCAACCCTCCAGAGAGTGACCTACTCTTGGATGAGAAACTTCACCCACCACCTTCCACAATAGAAATGACAGGCAAACAGCGACATGCCCTCCCAGCTTTGGGGTTCAGGGGGTATAACTCCTCCTAATACCCAATGATGCCAGCATGCAATCATAGAAAGTCTCTACAACACAAAAGCCCCAAGGGAAGTCCCCAACATTCCTGAAGAGGAGGATTTATTTAGGTGAACTGAGGGTCAGTGGCCTTGTCTGAACCAAGATGCTTAATTGGAGAGCAGCTGCTACAGACCTCAAGGGGCAGAGTAGGACCAATTGTCTGCCCACATTCCACACAGTGTCCTTTGCTCCTGAGCTGACTGCAGGGGAATGTGCAGGGAATGCAAGGACTGTCAGAAATGCAAACCCCAGTGCATCAGGCCACGTGACCTCAATGGGCTTCAGAGACAGCAAAACAAGCAGCCATTCTCTGTAAGTTGGCCTCCTCTCACACCTCCCAACCTGTAGTAGAGGGAACTGTGTGGTGCCATCACTCAGAAGCAAAGGCTTTGTCAGCACTCTGAAGGGGTAGATGTAGAGGTGTGTGCCAGAAGACACCCTGGAAGCTTCTTGAGGGACGTAAAGGAGTCCACTCCCTTGAAACTGTCCCAGGTGCCTGTCCCACAGTTGGACACCCATCACTTCTTTAGGTGATTCTTAATGAAATCTCCCTCGTCACTGGCTTACCTATGCCCCAAAGCAGACCTCATTATCACTGTGTACCCTGAGTTTCTCTGCACAGTCTTGATTTAAAACACTCTGCTCCATGTTTACCATGAATCCTAATTTGTAATTCAGAAAATGCACAATAGTGGCCATATTGGGGAAAATAACTATGGCAACCTAAGGTATGACAAAAATATTGGGAGCCAGTTACATAGAGGAGGATACCTCACAGATTCAAGTTGGAAGATGAAGAAGTATTGAACTGGGTTGTCTCAAGAATCAAGAGAGATCCAGACATCCAAAGTAAGGTACTGCTGAAAAGGTACCTATGTAGACAAAGCAATCTTGACAGACCACCAATAGCATCCATTAAAATTGTCTATGGTACATTAAAAATCAAGTTTGCAGGCCAAGAGCAATTGGGTGCCATGAAATTCACAACTAGTCACAGATATTTAAAACAAATAAAACCAAAGAGTTGTCAAATTCTCTTCAACGGGTATGCATTAGCCATAAACACAGGTGCAGGAGGCCCTTGAGGGAACTTAAGGTGACCAAGAACTTGCCCTTGAGAAGCATA